>OENT01003012.1:0-15688 GCA_900239685.1 Rotaria macrura
GTAACTGATATTGATGATTGACAGTTCATTCGACCCTCACATACGCCAAAACTTTCACAGTATTTTACCATAGCACAATGAACCATACACTGAGAAAAATGATACTTTGTACGAAGCTTAGTTTGAAACCAACGATAAATTGGTATGGTACCTAATTTTTTCAGTGCATCAAACAACATACCATGTGCTCGTTTTCTTTGCTCGATGATAGCTTGTATAGATTATCTGTTAAAAAGCAATGTTATTGGAGATATTCTCACATATCTGCATAGAATACTTGGGCTTTATAACTATTTTTTTGTCATGCAGTCTCTAGTTTATTTAATCTGTTGAATGCAACAGAATTTAAAGCATTTGATTACTACAAGTCACCGGATAGAGTGTGATAGCCAAGACTCACTCACGATATCCCAATTATAGGTTTTCCCTATGCGATGTACTCGAATCATCAATGATGATTCATCCCATATTCATTAAATCTAACGTAAATAATGAGATGAAATCGATATTTCAACCGGAAAAAGGCAAAATAATTGTGTACAATCTGACTAGATTAGCATGGGTTAAAAACATTTCGAGACACTCGTTTAATTGCTGAAAATGGAACCACGATCGGGGAATTACTCACACTTATTAGAAAAACACAAAAAAGCAGGTATTGGTGCGGAAATATAAAAATTCCATATTGATTAAGCCTTCAATATGCCCCAATATTTGTACTACAAACATACGAAAAATTCAACGATGCGTAGGACATTAATTTTCGCTTTGTTCTTTCTTTTTACAGCACGTGTTCAGTCGTTGTTGGAAAGAAAAGAATTCATCCAATTGAAGAGTTAGTTGCGACAGGAAAATTTGAACGAAATAGAATTTCACTTTCGTATAGTCGCGCCCTGAACACCTGAAAGGAAGAAACATCGGTGAATGTATGCAAACATATACATTAATCCACCATGAGAAGTCTTTTCATCTTTAAAGCTACGGAATTAGAAATTCCACTTTTTTTACAGATTGCCTAAAAGACATCGCTTCAAAAGAATTCATTCTCATACTATTGTACCCATCATTTTCATAGGAATGTAGATTGTGTGAACTTGATGCTGGTGTAGATTTCGAAGTAGTCTGTTTACTACCTCTCATTCCTAAACCGAGCAGCAAACTAAATCCACAACGAGTTGTCGGAATTCTCAAAATATGTATTTCCAAAGAACATACTTAAAAAGCATAAATACTTCTCTATCGTCGATGAACAAGAGCTTACCAAACGAGTACCTAAACATTACACATTCGGTAGCAAATAAAAGAGATAACAAAGCCTTTGAAAATATTAGAAAGCAAGTTTTTCGAAATCGTATCACAAGAAGAAACAAACATTTTTAATGTGAATCCATACTAATAGAAAATGTGGCGAAAACAACAGTTCGACGCTGTCTCTGATAAGAGCCACAAAAGAGAAATATATTGGAGAAAGCCCAAAGGCGATGAATTTATGAAACTTTAAGTATAAATTCTATGTTGAATGCAATTTTCAAACCTTACATGCAGTTAGACAACTATTTTAGCATAGATGTAACTCATGATAAAGTTTACAGTTGTTGGAGTCATGAGAATTAGAACAGATAACTGAGAGTGATATATTTCATTCTTATAAAAGATCGAAATAAGCTGTCTTCTATGATCTTGAAATTTTCCTGACTATTGAAATCAGATGCTAAGTGATTACTGGTCACATAATATCTAATATAGTAAATATTATTGTAGCAGTAGCATTTCCAAGAGCAGTCACTGTGTCTGACCTAACATTTTCTCTTTGCGTTTTGATAAAGGTGGACAAAGTCTAATAACGATTTTGCTCCATACTTAGTTTTCTCGTAACGCAGTTGTTTCTATCTATAATGCAAATTATCAGATTTTGATTGTAACAAAGTCGAGTATTTGAGTTAACAACCGAAATGAAATTTTCACAGCGTAATATGACTTATTATTTTATCCATCGCTCGTATAATCAGGAAAATAATCTTGTTTATTAAATGCTACGAAAATTTTAAATTTAATTTGAGTTTTAATTTATCGAGGAAACTAATGCCAACAACAATATCCAACGAGATGAGTAGTGGTACTAAAATTGGCAGTTTGACAGTAATTGACAAATCTTCCAAGACAAGAGTCGAAAGTAGTCACTTTATCCTAATAAAAGAAAGTCATCGTGTCTGTCGATGAAGATGACATTCTGCCCATGTGAAAAAATTTAAGCGAAAAATCAGTGTATTCATGATTTTAATCGATTTCACATATAAATAATCGATGAAAATCTAACAATTATGATTACTTCCGATTAAATTCAGAATTTTAATCGATTTTTATCCTCAATTGATCAGGAATCAAAGTTTTGTCACCCATTATATTCGATTTTATTCACTGCAACCGATTAAAATCGATTAAAGTGACTTTAATCGATTGTCTTCGATTTTTTATTAATCAAGTAGAATCGATTTCCAGTTACAATCAATTTTAATCATGAGTTGATTATTCTTGTCTTGATTAAAATCAAGTCACATCGATTACAACCCATGAAAAGTAATTAAATACTGTAATCGATTATAATCACTAACATGAGATTTCTTTGAAACCAAGTCATATTAATTATACTCCACCAAAATAGATTAGTTTCTGGAATCGATTATAGTCAAAAAGAAAAGATTCCTCTAAAATCATGTGGTGCTCAGAATAGAATTCGAATCACCTTAATGTTTAAATCCATTGTAAGTTGTGGACGTGACGTGTGGTGTAGGTGACGGTGGTTATGATGAAACTTGCTTTACAGTCAAAGAAAGCGTTATTTTTGTTTTTGCCATCTTGTGAGGTAGAATATCAGAAAAATTGCTTGTGGATCTTAAAATATACTCCGCTTTTGTTTTCTACATCCACATAACTTCAACATGAGGAAATATGCTGTCGAATCTTAGAAATATAGTTTTTCATTTTACATCTATTCCACTAGGATATGAAACAACTTGGTTTTCAGTCTTGCATACTACTGCCTTTTGTTATCTCCATGTATTCAACTAGAATATGACGAAATTTCCTTTTGCATCTTAGAAACAATTGCTTTTGTTTCGTTCCATCTATTGAATTGGAACATGATTAATTTTCTCTTTAATTCTTAGAAACTATTGTTTATGTTTTTTCCCTTCTATCGAACTAGAATACTAAGAAAGTTGCTGTTCAGTCTAAAAAATACTTCCTTTTCATTTTCTCCATGCATTGAACTAGACTGAAAAAACTCTGTTTGCGTCTTAGAAACAATGCTTTCCTTTTTCTCAATGTATTGAATTACAATATGACGAAATATGTCTTTTGCTTCTTAGAAACAGTTATTTTTATATGTTTTCCTCCTATTGAAATAGAATACCAAGAAAGTTGCGTTTCAGTCTAAAAACCCTATTGCCTTTGTGTGCTTCCATCTATTCCACCAGAGTATGATAAAACTTGGTTTTTGTCTTACGAGGGAAGGTCCCCAACTTGAAAATCGCTTTCGAACTGAGACTCAGCGGACACTAGGTAATCGATGATGCTGAGTCCGAATATTAAAACCGTTTCGACTAACGTGTGGGTTTGAGCCGATTTTTGGAAAACCAGGTCTTCAGACTCAAAAACCTTTTGAGACAAAAAGTTTTCCCGTGTGTCCATATGAAAGAGCATAGCGTAAAACCTATAGAAAACTACTTTTCAAGATGACTAGAGAGGTTTTAAGCTTGATTTTCAGGTTAAAATACGAAATACTGAGGACGAAAATTCTTTCGAAGTTCAAAGTTTCCTGCCGTTTTCTCTGTTCCTTCTAGACGATTACTCGTAGAGAGTTACTAGCATACAGTCATCCTAAGTGTTGTTCGAAAGATCTTATAAAGCACTAGATTTAACAAGTTATAATTAATCACGCATAAATGAAACAATTCCATCGTTGCACAATCTACAGTGTGCCAGACCTTATTGGGCTCGTATACAGATAAACCGAGAGACGAAAACCCACATCCACATCCTAAAACAACACATAGGATGACTGTATGCTAGTAACTCTCTACGAGTAATCGTCTAGAAGGAACAGAGAAAACGGCAGAAAACTTTGAACTTCGAAAGAATTTTCGTCCTCAGTATTTCGTATTTTAACCTGAAAATCAAGCTTAAAACCTCTCTAGTCATCTTGAAAAGTAGTTTTCTATAGGTTTTACGCTATGCTCTTTCATATGGACACACGGGAAAACTTTTTGTCTCAAAAGGTTTTTGAGTCTGAAGACCTGGTTTTCCAAAAATCGGCTCAAACCCACACGTTAGTCGAAACGGTTTTAATATTCGGACTCAGCATCATCGATTACCTAGTGTCCGCTGAGTCTCAGTTCGAAAGCGATTTTCAAGTTGGGGGCCTTCCCTCCTTACATACTACTGCTTTTCTTTTTCTGAGCGCATTGACTTAGAATATGGTGAAAGTTGGTTTTGAGTTTCGGAAACTATTGTTTTTCGTCTTTTCCATCAATTGAACTAGAGTATCACGAAACTAAGTTTCCGTCTTACAAAGTGTTGCTTTTCACTTTTCCTGTCTAGTGAACACCAATCTAATGAAATGTCTCTGTGAATCTTAGAAAGGATTTTAAAAAATTTTTTTCATGTATTGAGCTGAAACACGATAAAATTTGTGTCTGATCCTAAAAACTATTACTTTCTGCTCTTTGTTTACTTTTTTTGTCGAAATGAAATATCACGTGAGCTCGTTTTACATGCAGCAATGAAGTATGTGCTTCTCCAAAGAAAAATTTGTATTATAATACGCTTTTCACTCTACTGATAAATTGTTAGGATAATATTCTTTTGAAAACTAAGATAATTTCAGTATTATACATTGAGAATCAACTATAGCCGAAGTAATTGTTTCGTTGATGATATGTTCCTAACAAGTATGCGCCAGCGCCAAGTCAACTTGGCACCAAATTAGGCTGGGTATCCATATAACCGAACTCATTATCAAGATTAGTTAATATAATGTATTACTGTGATGAAGTTACTAACTATCGATTGAATCACAGATCAGTTAAATGGATACTCAGTCGGACTGGTACCGAGTTAACTAGCATTCCTGCATACCTTATGCACTCCTAACTTTATATACCTTATAATTACTTACAAAGAGTAGCCCTATTTATTTGATAATGAGTTCAGTTATATGGATAGCCAACTCCCAGTTCTGCATTGGCATTGGTTCATACCTGGTTCATAATATGAATGTTAAGCCACTACAGTGAGTTTCAATCAATTTTCAGTTGCTTTGCGATTGATTAGAAAGAGATAAAATCATACTGTAGTTGGTGTTAGCAGTGGTATTGCAAAGAAATTGTTTAGTTGATTATAACTGATGATGGCTAATTAAAATTGATTCTGAATCAATTTAAAATCGATTATAATCATACACCTTTAATCGATTAAAATCAGCCTTAATCAATTTTAATCGATAAGTAAAGCGAAATAGCTGTTTCTTCGATTATAATCGATTTTCAATCGGTTACGAATCGATTCGTCATCGATTAATAATCGATTAAAGGTGTATGATTATAATCGATTTTTGATCATAGTGGAAATCGATTTTAATCAGATTTTACCCCCATTTATTTTACATGGGTACTTCTACCGATTGAATCAATTGATATAACGCAATATTTTCCAGCCAACCGTTATCATTGATGTTATTCATAACAAATATTGCAGCTAAAAAATCGATCATTTGATGCTCTTGTCATGCTTTTATTGAATAGTCGAATAGCAAGAATCATCATAGATAAAATAATCACAATGATGTATAGGTAATCAAAATACTATTATCTCATCATCTTCTCACCTCAAACGAATAGTTCAGACACAAGAATGTAAATAACGCTGAGACAACTGGAATTTGCTTCCATAGAAAACAGTCACATACTACTTTTTAAAAAGTTCAAATGATACCTAATATTTCTTATCGAAGAAAATCTTTCTATGGTTGGATAATTCCATTACAAATCTTTCAAAATCCCGTCAAAAAAGTAAACATGCGTTCAATTTTTGAAACGTATGGACAAAGGTTTTGCTAAACACTAACAAAAAGATGGAGTATTTTTGATGTGATATTATTATGTTGAAATTGAATGAAATTTTACTCGTTCGGGTTACAGTCCTAAAAATGTTTTTTCTATAGCCATGGACAAGACTCAACGAATTGGTAGTGATTTATCAACTGTTTTCAAAAAGAAGGATAGGAAAGAAGTTCAAGATAGCTGATCGTTACGAATCCGTACGAAAAAAAAGGAGCATAACGAGATGAATGTAGTACAGTTTTGCCAACGATTCGTAGTTTCTTGTACTAAATGAACGTCCATTTGGAAAATAAGAATTTCAAACAATAGCTTTAATAGTCTTTTTATTGCGTTGTGACATTCATGAAACTATTTTGATCGAGTATAATTATAGTGCTGAAAGTCTAATAAAGTCCACTGAACCTCCTCAGCATATTATTTTAATAGTGTTATAGTCGTTGAAATTAAATAACAATCTTGTACGCTTTGATAAAGACTGATCTGATCAGATCAAGGAAAACTATTGTGTCCGCAGTTTTCTCACTAAATTCTCGGATTTTTTAAATATGCTGTATGTTCAGAGAAGGAATGTATTCTTCTGTAATTATTACCTCTTCGTAGATTGAATTGGCTCCCATGGATGACAACGTACAAGCAAACAACTGTTCATCTCCAAAAACGAGCGGTATTATTGATAAAAAAGAGAATAGGTTGTCACTTGAAAATAATAACGCTAGAGGAAGCAATCACAATGACCCCATCGACCGGAAAAAAACATACACAACTCTTCAAGCTTTGTATAAAATTTATTTTTAATATCAAATATGATCGATGTTCTCCATTTCTAGAAAGTCTCATCACTGGTCAATACAAAGTTCGATAACCAATCCTCTCTTTGCATTTCCTACGTTCGCAATGATATTTATGACCATCGGTATACTAGTAGTTTACTTTACTGCAGCAAGACAACCAGGTATGTCCATGGCGTCTTCTATACTTCATATTCAATACAATAGAGAATTAAAAAAAGATTGATTCTTTTTTACAAGTATTGTGAAGTTTTGTAAAAACCTCTCAAAGTAGTGACATTTTAAATCGATAAAATTCACGCAAATCTTCAATGCAAGACAAATTCAAAAGGATTACACCTGTTTGAATATAGATTATTCAAACAAACTGGAGGACAAAACATCCAACATCAATGTTACCAATGAGGCTGATACTTTTGAAATAACTTGCATCGAATAAGCCTAGAAAAAAACAAGATTCATTCCGTTTCTTACAAGCGAACCAAACAATACATATGTTTGAGTTCGTATTTACTGATTTCAGATCTCATAGCTTAGAGAAAATCTTCAAAAGGATGCGTCTCGTTGTTACTTTGTTTCCGAATGAAAACCATAACTAGTTTCTCTAGAAAAGAAGATGATTGCATTGCCTATCAATTTGTTCACTTTTAATATGTCAATAAAAGCCTGTTTTCATGAGTTGTTTTTCAACAAAGTCATGTGATAAATTGTGACTAGCTCCAGAAAACTATAGATAGAGAAAATTATAAAATAGATACAAACGATTTTTTCATATTAAGTGGAGGAATTGATCTTTTCTTTTCCATACTGTACAGAGGATACCCGGTGTAGTTATAGTGGTTGCTTTCAGTCACATTGACACACAAGATAATATCTTACAACGTCAGAAAAAAATTACTTATAAACATCTAATGTACAACACTGTTGTACATTCTCAAATATAAGTAGAAAAACCTGTTACATTCTGTTTGCTTCTATTAATCATCCATACCTAGTGTTTATGATTCAATGTTAGGACTCTTGCAGTAAGACACATTAATGAGATTCTTTAGATTTTAAAAGAGTTCGACAGCATCAGTATTATAAAATATTTGCGGTTGATGGAATACCGTTGAAGAACGTATAAGATAGAGATGAGAACGGTGTTTCGCATTTTACGTAGTTTGGAACAAATAAATGTCCTTATTTGTGCCATATGAAATATGATATTTGGTCGTTCTCAGATACTATGCTTTCCTCAAAGGAATTCTCTGGCAAATCACAGATAAGGCATGATGAGTAAGTTGAAGGATGAATTCCAGGAAACCCAGGAAGCCTCTATTTAAAAGAACTAATACATATTCAGATTTGATTTCAACAAAAGGATGTATTCAAACAAATATTATCTGAATTATGAGAATCTAATATAAATCCATAGAAAGACTTGATCTTGAATAAATAATCAATCCTCACGTACACTTTCTTATATAATTTAGTCTTAAAATGTGAACTTAATTTCAAAGCAACGACTCCGAACCCAATTGAATATAAGTATGGTCCACGTTCCGTAGCGATCGGCCATTTTAACAACGATACTTGGCCAGATATAGTTGTTGCCAATTATGATGCTGATAATGTTGCTATCTATTTTGGATATGGTGATGGTACATTTTCAAGTGCAATCGAATACGAAATAGGTTCTGGCTCGGCTCCGTACATGGTCGCTGTTGGTAATTTTAACAACGATAGTCGACTCGATATTGCTGTCGCCAACTTTGGAGTAAACAGCATTAGCTTACTATTTGCAACTCAAAACGGTTCATTCGTGAGACATACATCGCTCTCAACTTACTCATCTCGCCCAGTTTTCGTCTATGTATCTGATCTGAATAATGATGCAGCCCTTGATATTGTCACTGTTAACTATGGTACACATAGCATAAGTGTTTATCATGGACATGGAGATGGAACTTTCTCACAGCCAGACACGTACTCAATGGGCTATGATTCTTTCCCGATGGAGGTCGCTAGCGGGGATTTTAACAATGATAAACAAACAGATCTTGCTGTCTCTAATTTTGGCACCAACATCGTCAGTATATTGTTTGGAACGGACAACGGCACCCTCGCCAATCAAACTGTGCTTTCAACTGGCCTGAATTCACATCCATACTCGATTGCCGTTGGTCTTTTCAATGATGACTCTATGGTGGATATCGCTGTCACTAACCACGGAAATAACAATATTGGTATATTCTTGGGTCGTGGCGATGGAACATTTTTAGGACAAACAACATATTCTACGAATCATTCTTCTCCATATTCAATTAGTATTGGTGACTTCAACAAGAATAGTCAAATGGATATAGTCATCACCAGTAATGGCACTGATAATATTGCTGTTTTTCTCGGTAACGGCGACGGAACTTTCTTAACCCCAAAAATGTATTCAACCGGATCTTCTTCTTCCATCTCGGTTGCGATTGGTGATCTAAACATAGATAATCGTCTAGACATTGCCGTCATCAACAATGACACTGATAGTATAACTATACTGCTTGGATATGACGAGGGGTTTCCAGATCAAATGGTATTTTCTACTGGCACCCATCCTTATAGTGTTGCTGTTGGTGATTTTAATAACGATACTCGACTGGATATCGCCGTTCCTAATTCGGATGACAATACTGTAACTATACTTCTAGGATATGGTAATCGTTCTTTCACCAAACGAAGGACATATTCAACTGGCGCTTACCCGTGCGACGTAGCAGTTGGTGATTTCAATGGTGACAATCAACTAGATATTGTCGTTTCTAATTTGTATGACAACCATGTAAGTATCTTTCAAGGCTATGGTAATGGATCTTTTGCAAATCAAACAACATATTTAATGGGTTCCAATCCTTATATGTTAGCTGTTGGCAATTTTAATAACGACATTCTACTGGATATCGTTGTTTCTAATCAAGGTGACAACACTGTGAGTGTCCTACTTGGATACGGTGATGGCTCTTTTGCAAATCAAATGACATATTCAACTGGCTCTTGTCCGATTGGGTTAGCTGTTGATGATTTTAATAACGATGGCTGCCTGGATGTCGTCGTAAGTAATTTTGTTGACAATAATGTAAGTGTCCTTCTCGGATTTGGCAACGGCTCTTTTGCAAGTCAAATGACATCTTTAACTGGCACTGGTCCATGGGACTTAGCAGTTGGTGATTTTAATAACGACACCGCGATGGATATCGTCGTTGCTAATAGGTATGGCAATACTGTAAGTGTCCTTCTGGGATATGGGAATGGATCTTTTGAAAATCAAATTACATACGCAAGTGGTAACCAGCCGTTGAGCGTAGCTGTTGGTGACTTTAACAACGACACTCTATTGGATATCGTCATTACTAATGGAAATGACAACAATATAAGTGTTCTCCTTGGATATGGTAATGGTTCTTTTGCAAATCAAATGACATATTCAACTGGCTCCTTTCCGTGGGGGTTAGCTGTTGGTGATATTAATAATGACACCCAGTTGGATATCGTAGTCAGTAATTGGAATGATGGCAATGTAAGTGTACTACTTCGGAAAGATAGAGGAGCTCTAAATAGCACAAACACATTTGCACCTACTGCTGGTTCTGTGTTAAAATCATTTACAGCTTTTGATGTCAACAATGATAGCTTACTGGATATTATTGTTTCTAATTACGGTACTGATAATATGGGTATCCTGCTAGGACTTGGAAGAGGAACTTTCGGGAACGAAATTATATACCCCGTAGGCTTACAAACTCATCCTCTCTCAATCGCCCTTGGGGATTTCAATAAAGATGGTCACGCGGATATTGCAGTGGCCAATTACGGTACCAGAAATATGATCACGTTTCTTGGAAGCGAGAGTGGAATATTTGAAAATTTAGGAACATATGGTGCTAGTTTCGATTTCCCTCCGTTGACGATCGGTGTTGGTGATTTCAGCAACGATGGACGTTCAGGAATTGTGGTCGCATATGATGGCATTGATAAAGTAGATGTGTTTCTAACACACGACGTCGGATTTTTCACTCATCCAACGAGGTACTGGACTGGTTACTGGCCACGTACAGTTGCTGTAGGTGACTTTAACAACGACAGTATACTGGATATCGTCGTTGCTGATAATGGGGACAACACAATAAGTATCCTTCTTGGTTACGGCAATGGTTCTTTTGCGAATCAAATGACATTTTTAACCGGTACGGCCCCGTGGGGTGTTGCTGTTAGTGATTTTAATAACGATACTATACTGGATATCGTCATTTCTAATAAAGATGACAACAATTTAAGCGTTCTTCTTGGATATGGCAATGGTTCTTTTGCGAATCAAATGACATACTCAACTGGCTCCTTTCCATGCGGGTTAGCTGTTGGTGATTTTAATAACGATACTATACTGGATATCGTCATTTCTAATGAAGATGACAACAATGTAAGCGTTCTTCTTGGATATGGCAATGGTTCTTTTGCGAATCAAATGACATACTCAACTGGCTCCTTTCCATGCGGGTTAGCTGTTGGTGATTTTAATAACGATGGCTGCCTGGATGTTGTCGTAAGTAATTGGAATGACAGCAATATAAGTGTTCTTCTGGGATATGGTAATGGTTCTTTTGCAAATCAAATGACGTATTCAACTGGCTCCTATCCAATTGGGTTAGCTGTTGGTGACTTTAACAGCGACATTATACTGGATGTCGTCGTTTCTAATCAAGGTGACAACACTGTGAGTGTCCTACTTGGATACGGTGATGGCTCTTTTGCAAATCAAATGACGTATTCAACTGGCTCCCATCCGATGGGGTTAGCTGTTGGTGACTTAAATAACGACACCCGGTTGGATATGGTCGTCACGAACTGGTATGATAACACTGTGAGTGTCCTTTTGGGATATGGCAATGGCATTTTTGTAAAGCAAATTATATATTCAACAGGCATGAGTCCTCCGTGTATAGCTGTTGGTGATTTTAATAACGACACCCGACTGGATCTTGTCGTCACTGCTGTCAATGGAAAAGCCGTGAGTGTGCATTTAGGATATCCACATGAAAGTTTTCTACACGAAATTAGCTTGATAACTGATAATGGATCTCGACCAAGGTCGTTAGCCATCGCAGATTTTAACAACGACGGTCAAAAAGATGTTGTAATAGCGTATTCCAGCAGTAACAATACCTGCATTTTTCTGGGATATGGCAATGGTTCTTTCGCAAATCATGTAGTGTATTCAACTGATTTCTCTCCATGGTCTATTGCTGTGGGTGATTTCAATAATGATACTCTACTTGACGTCGTGGTTGCTAATCATGACAGTGGGAATATTGATGTATTCCTGGGTTGGGGCAACGGTTTGTTTTCAAATAAAAGTACGTTTCCGACTGGTTCCAGATCGCAGCCTTGTGCCATAGCTGTTGGAGATTTCAATAATGACAATTTCTTGGACATTGTTGTCGCGAATCAGGGAGTGAACACTGTAGGGTTATTGATTGGATATGGTAATGGCTCATTCACAGATATAAAGGTTTTTTCGATGGGTTATGGAACCCTTCCAATCTCAGTATCTGTTGGAGATTTTAATAATGATGGAAAGATGGACTTTGCTGTCACCAATGAAGGTTCAGACAATTTGAAGATATTTTTACAGACTTGTTAACGTTTCTTTTCTATTCTGAGTTGCTTTTTCTTTTGTTTTCCGTATTTCTAACTTCTAATTAATGCTACTAACATTTCTTCTAATCTGTGTCATATTTTTGTCTTGATTCATATGTATTAAATAAACCGTGGTTGAGAGTGGGCGTACCAAAAGAAACCTTGATCGAGAACTTGAACGAAGGTATTCCATAATACATAGATGCAAAGGCGAGAGAAAGTGTCTGATCATGTAAATAAATGAACATTTTAGATAGCAAGCAATCCTACAATGATCATTTCAAACCATGCTGGAAGACTTTTTCTCAGGTATATTCGAATGCCAGTTTGGATAACGTTTCTTCATCCATATTCCCTTTCACACCCTCCAAGTCTCTCCAAACATAAGCTGACATATTAACAAAAGTATTTTACTCGTCTCTTCGTATCTGGAAAAGTCCAAGTTATTCATATTCTATATAATGTCTTCACTGCAGTTGATTATAGATACTCTCATCGAACACTGTGGTGGGACGTTTTATTTCTTCTCCAAATATTCGCTAGATAGCCACAGCTCCATTATTGGACATGACAGCTCTTCTCTTTGAATGTGATCAGGGTCATGGAACATCGATTTTTGACTTTATTTTAAATAACTTAGCACAAGTACGTTTCAAGTTCTTTTCTTAGCTTGTATCTCCAAATTAGTCTTCAGTGCACTCTAAAAAGAATCGACTTTTAACCAAATGACCGAAAAAAATTTCGATTGATTTGAAATAGCATTCAACTATCTCCAAAGGCTTGAAAAACGATTCTTCAGTTCTACGATACCCTTAAAGGTTCTTATCCTGGATACACGGTAAGGGTGTGGGTGTGACTGTGAGTGTGAGTGTGGTTTCGATTGTCCTATCGGAGGGAAATGGTTAGAAATGTATGTCGCTGTGGATGACGGAAATGGCTATGTTGTTTGAACGAAAGAACGCCATTAATGATTTGGTGTGTTCGTTGATGAGGAAGAAACTGCGTAGATCGTTGATTCGAGCAATCGTCGGATAGTCGAGTTGAAATGCGGGCAACGGAAATGGAGACGGAGATCGTCAATAGAATGATCCTGTTGATTTCATTGTCGACATAGAGACAGATGGTCTCATAATCTCTGGGAATGATAAGTGAAAAGTTGTTCGATAGTCTCCTCGAGGAAGTAGATGAGGTGAAACACTGAGTTAAAATTTTCATTGGATTGGTTTATGGCCATAAACGAAAAAAGGAGCACCCAACCTCGCTGATAGTCAAAAACATAAACTAAGATGATATCAAAGAGGTTACCGTCAAGGAAATGTAGTCGCAACTGTTATGGAGAAGAAAAAGTCACTAATTAACTCTGTAACCGTTGATACGTTTAGTAGGGGTGGCACTTTCACTTTCCTTCCGGAAAGGAAAGGAAAGCTATACTATGAGCTGAGTGATATATTTTAAAAGCTTTTGTATGTATATAATATTTTTAACAAGTGAAGCTTTAGCACACATACTTTTAATATTTTCTATTTTTTTCTTGTTGTTTCTCAATTTTGCTCTCACTTCAAGTACCATCTTTGCCTTTCATCTTTTTTATTCACTTGATTTTAAATCCTTCTCTTTACTCTCTTGATGCCTATCTAGTTTATGACTCCGTCACTTTCAACTGATTTACTAGGCAGAGCGGAGTAAGTCGTAGTTACAATTCATCATAAAAATGTAATGCTTGTAAACTGTCCTATCACTATCAACTAATATTTTCATTAATAACTATTGTTTCTCTTTAGTTCTAAAGCTGTTAATTAATAATTTGAAAATGAAACCAGATTCACAACAGTCATATCGTACAGAAAGTCATAAGAAATAAGTAGAACATTTGGATCATTACGCTTTCTCTAACCCAGTGAAAAATTTTCGCCGATTTTAATCGAATTATTCTGCAACAAAATCAAAATTGAAATCGATTGATAATTTTGATTCTCGTAGATCACGACTAAACCATTACTTCATATTGCTACTTATCCAGTGTTAAATTTTCGGATTAAAATTAATTATTTTGCAACAAAATCGAAATTATCAATCGATTTTAAATCTTGATTTTCCTGCATAATAATCAATTTTAATCCGAAAATTTCACACTGAATAGGTAACAATATGAAGTGATGGTTAAGTCGTGATCTACGATAATCAAAATTATCAATCGATTTCAATTTTGATTTTGTTGCAGAATAATTTGATTAAAATCAGCGAAAATTTTTCACTGGGAAGTCACTTGAATATTCAAACGATGTGCATCACTCTATGTATTATAGAATAAATAGTAAGACACGTCAGTATCTTTTGGATTTTGAATTACACAAATACATACTTCCTGTGAATCGTACTAAATGCAACTCATTGACAAATGAGATTTCAAAGAAATCTGTCGTCTAACATTGATTATCACTTGTTTGTCATCCAATTTAAGATAAAGAAATGCGTTAAGAAAATATCATTTTTATCAAAGTCAAATGATTTTCTGTTTGTCAGCAGAGTATAAATAATTGTTTTTATCCTTGTTGGTTGTTCCACATTTTGGGTAAGCTAAAATGAAAAAATTATCCAATCGTGCTTCCTATTTAAGATTAAAATGAAAAGTTTCAACATCCCTATAGTGGAACCAATTCCAAGTCATTCGCATGATTATGCATAGGCCCCTTAATTCCTGAACTGTAGACGACAGATTTAAAACTTTTTAAAGCTGTATTAAAAATTTGAACATAGTTTTATCAATAATCAAAGATAAAAGATTTATAACGAAAAAGAAAATTTAGTCGCCAAGAACATGAAATTCGTTCAGAGTTACTGAAAGAATTTTTTGAAGCCTCAGACATTTCATCTTAATTTTATACTTTAATAGAGCTGCCTCAAAAAGGATTTTAATAAAAAATAAGATCTTACATTTTTCTTAATATCATATTTGCTTTGTTTCGCATGTATATAGGAATTTATTTTTGGTGCTAGGCGAATTCGTCGCGAGACAATTCGTCGCAGACTATTCGTTGCGGACAATTCGTCGCATGGACAATTCGTTGCCGGACAGTTCGTCGCATGGACAATATGTCGCATGGACAATTAGTC
>OENT01003013.1:0-15687 GCA_900239685.1 Rotaria macrura
ATTTATTTTTAAAAAATAAAGATAAATTAATCATTTATCTTTAAAAAGTAAAGTAATAGTAAATGACCACCCCTATACTAGACAATTCACCAGATCCCTAACTTCATTGTAGACTCAGGGTTGTCGATTAGGTTTGAGTGCCGCTTTAAGTAAATGTCAACTCGATCACCATCGAACCCAACGTGACAATTAGTGATATCTTAAATAATGCTCAAAAAATGTTGCAGTTGATGAACAAATATTATTGATCGTAAACGCTTACAGCAACTGGAGTGGAGAAAGAATAGCAAAATAAACAAATAATACCAAGAAATAAATTTCTTTGCTACATCCGGCACTTTTACAGAGGTTTCGATCTGTTAAACCATAGTGAATGTTTGAAATTATTCTCTCTACCTCTGTGCATCAAATTTTTTTTCAAAATGTATCACGCTCATATAGATGGTGCTAATTATCGCTATGGTTAATTCATTTCCGTAGTGATACATCACATATATCTTTCAGAGATAAGAGAGAACCTAAAAACTATTTGTCACAATTTACGGGGGCATGTTTAAATGGGCTTTCTTGAATTCGAATCAATTTTTTCAGAATTGAAAATTATAGTAAACTACGTGAAAATATTTTTAAAATTCGGTAAAAATGAGACTACTAATCAAGCATTCGGTTTTGATGAAAAATTGATAAGATGGAATACGACCATCATCGTTCATATCCCTTTTATCTTCCGTTAGAATAGCATCAAGATAACACAGTAATATATGTAATTCCATATAATCGTCTTCAATTTTTATATAAATATATATATCTGAAAAAGTTGCGCAAAAAGATCCATCTCCTTCAATATGTATGGTGTCAGGAAAGTAACATTCTATTTTGAATTTATACCATAGCATAATGAACTATTCAAAACAATGATGTATTTCCATACGTTCTATAGAAGAAATTCGTGACTAGTCTTACACAGTCAAACAATCAATCGGTTTGTCTCATCTAAAACTAATTGTCATGACACATACATGTACATACTTGAAAAAATTGAAAAATCGTTACGATATCAACCGTTGTCTTAGAGAAATAAATAGTTTAAAGTAGAGAGTTACATTCCTGACACCCTCTGAATTGGATTTCGAGAGATACTAATCTCAAATTATCAGTGTTAAGTCCGAATATCGGACTTACCACTGGTAAGAAAATAGAATTCGTGTTTAATGTAATCTTGATAAGTATTACTTTTGCAACCGATACTCAAATGACTTTTTAGATCTTTGTTTCAAATACTTATTTACTGTTCCTATTTGTTCGATTAAAATTCGACAGAAATTAGTTTCATGGCAACAACGGCTAAATACATATGTCAATTTTCCGTCTTTAAGCATGCTTTACCAAAAGCTTTTCATGAATTCTCATGAGCATAGTAAACGTCAGAACATAAATCTCGTTTGAACGATTTGCTACTACAAGCATGTATTGAGAGTTATTGAAATATCGTATCAATAGTTCTATCAGTGCTATGCGCAATGAAAGGAATTGACTTTGAAGTAACAGTAGACTTCTCTGATTAATATTAACACGAACAGAGACTCGTTTGAAACTTTTCTGCCATTGATTACCCTGAGTTAAAGAACTTGATCAAATAACCGATGTATCCTTTCCTTTCCGTGGAAATCGCAACTCTTGATTAATACGCTTCGGATAATTTGTTCTAAAAACTTGTGAGAAGAATCTGAACTTCACGCTATAACTCATTTCACGTACATCATCAAACAAGAATAAGAGAAATGGATAGAAGGCATGGTGTCCTAGAATCGGTGCCTTTGTTCTTGTATGACATTGTTCGTCGTTTGAAATTGCTTCTCACTTGCTATGATAGCTTCCAAAGATTGTTTTGCTATCTTTAGATTCTAGAGCAATATACTCTAGCTGATCTTGACATATATTCATCATTGAATGTGTTCGACAGGCAATTATCATATCAAATGGTTTATGTCAAATAGTGCACTGTTGCTACTTTCTGTTTTTTTTTCAAATAAAGATAATTGAACAGCACTAGTAGAACTAAGAATTCTGGTGATATTGTTAGAAAATTAATTGTCAGCCGTCTTCATGGCAAATTTTTTCCATTGACGAATTTTGACTGACTAATGCTTTGTGGGGATATGATTCTTGATTTTCTTGAGTGGTCAACTATAATCAATGATCCTTGAAAACACGATGCTTTTTTCTCGCTCAGTATTTACACATTTCAATCAATATGATTTTAGTGAATTAAACAGTTTTCGGAGACATAGCTTACATGAATAAAACAGAACAATTAATCTGTTATAGCGAAATTTTTACGAGTTCGAGGAAAATAGTTTTAGTATTTAATGCTTGTAGATAATCATCGAAGTGAAATTTTGATTTCTCGTCCTTCAAAAGATGTTTTTCTTAAAATAATTTCCGAAACAAACAGAAAACAATCCAGTAGACTATTTAATTCA
Source organism: Rotaria macrura (assembly GCA_900239685.1). Classification (NCBI taxonomy): domain Eukaryota; kingdom Metazoa; phylum Rotifera; class Eurotatoria; order Philodinida; family Philodinidae; genus Rotaria; species Rotaria macrura. The sequence goes on from OENT01003013.1 coordinate 2,484, forward strand.
AAATGACTGACTGAATGACGCATGAATTACAAATACTAATAAAAAAGAGGCGTTTTACTGCTGTCAATAACAACTACAGATGACAAAATGTTGATAATTTGCATTTTTTTTCCGGAAGAATTGGATAGGCGTTTCGATCGTGATAATTCAACTGATGTTGGCATATTTGAGTGCTCCTAGGGAGCTTCTGACTTAAATTTGGCTTGATGTCATTATAGGAAGTATATAAAGTGGATACTAGTTGGACATAGATGTGATCAATGTTTTTAGTCACTGTTACAGTCATCATGTCAATCTCTATTGGAAAAACTATTTTCTATCCCTAAAAATACTAAAATCCTACCTACCTCTTCCCGTCACGCAATAGAAGTTCGCTACCTTAGAAGATTTTAAGTTTTAATCTGAAAATCTTAACCGAATGTGCTCAACACTATCTTTGACAGTTTAAAATCTTCAGAATTCCATCTGAAGTCTTGAAAATCACTTCGATTCTCTGAGTAATCTCTTTGGTTACAACTATAAAAATAAAGGAAAGAAAATAGAAGTTTTCTTCTCCCTTGCCTGAAAACATTTTAACGGTTGGACATAATGAAAGATCTGGTAAGTTCTAATGTGGACGAGGGTTTCACTGATCAACGAACAAGATTTGTAATGAAAGAAATTGATTTATTCATGTTTATGAGGAAAAATCTGCATTTTATGAAAACTTGATTGAACCATAGTCTGAATAGAAATGATAGAAATCGAAAGAAATGCGGAACTAATCCATCACCGCCTCAATCATTCGAGAAAAGTAAAAACTATATGCAAATAACAGTAATATTATTCAAAGAAAGAAAATATTTTTTAGCAGAATATTTTTTCCTCTGTTATTTCAAGCTGAACTTTTCAAATAATATTTATAGCATTTATATTCTCCTACTGATAACGTGATTCTAAACTATAATTAGTATATTTCTTCATTTCAAATTGACACAATTGTGAAAGGATCGTGATACAAGATTGAGAGAATACCACATTAAGAAATATTTTATTCTTCAATGAATTTAGAAACTAAGTGTTACATATCTACATTCAAACTTTATCGTGACTAAATGGATCCTAGTCATGATTACGTTGATCTCTAGTGAATATTTAACTCATAATCAGTGCATCTGCATAATTCCTTTGCTAACGAAAAATTCCTCGTTCAAGTGTTTATTCGATCTTTTTGAAGATAAATATGTCTATGAATGAAGTAGCTCTTCTAGTCGGATTTTGGAGTTCAATCGTACTGTTTCTAATCGATGTTACTCAATTCGATCATATTTACCAACATTCACTTGTAGGTTTACAAACAATCCCTTTGTGCGAATAGAAGTTCTCATTTTGTTTCCCATCCTGTACGTATGTTATTCTTACTCTAACTTTTCTAATATACTTTTTAAATTATTGACGCATCTTAATATTCATCTTATGAATCATGTTCGTCAACAACAAAATCAAACTTGTCTGCCAACATGGAAACAACTAATAGTACGAATGCTGCTAACTCAAGCTCTTTTAACTATAATTTGCACACTTCCTCGAGCTGTTTTCAACATTGATGCGGTTGCTACACTAGTAAATAGTGAAACGGAACGCTTCGATTAAATTTCCCTTACATTTCTGATTAATCAGTCGACTATTTCGATCGCCTCTATGATCTATGCTTCAACGTTTTACATATTCCATTTTTCATCGGCACGTTATTGAACAACGATTAAGATACATTTTAGGTATCTATTGCATCTTGAGTATAATCAAGTAAGCTCCATGAACATACTCCATACAGTAGCAACACTTACTGTACATCAAAATACAAAAGAAAATTTTCGGTCTATCATATAAAAGAACCATTTTGATAATTATTTATAGAAATCATCGCTACAAAAGAGATTTTCGATTGTGGCACTTTTATCTTGTTTGATATTCAATGAAATTTCCTAAACATCGTTGTATTATGTCTTATCTTGCTTAATGTCAAAACCCGTCTTTGATCTCAAATAAAAAGTTATAAAATAGCAACGTATGTGGTTGTTGTTCTTACCAACAGTCACTCATACCTACACATGTAATTATTATTTTTGAAAAAGCTCTAATTCAGTCCACAAGAATTTACAAATCTTTATGCTAACTGAATATACGTCATCAGATAGAGAAAAACATTTTGTGAAAGTTTCATCGAACTAGGAACTGTGCTAAAGTGTGCATATCCATTACTCTGTACATGCGCTTTTGGAAAAAAGTTCTCACAGAGAAAAATTGTTAGACGAAAGGTGTTTTTTGTCAAAACCAATAGAGTGATCGCTCTATTTTTACGATCTTTATAATTTATTCCTCATATCTTGCAACTCTTCTTGATCACAGACATAGTTTTCTTGCAGACAATAGTCACTTAATCAATTTTCATTGTTCACCAAACGGCTGTGTTATTGTCCATTGTGAATAAAAGCTTTCCGTCCAGAAAAAACAAAAAAGCATTGCTTCTTTCATAACGTAGAATATCTTACAAAATCCCTTGTTGAATGATGATACTTATTATCTAGAGTTCGTTAACGACTTTTTTCTCGATTTACTTGTATTTGATTGACTTTATTTCTTGTCTGATGTTGACAGAAGATCATTTGCCACGTTTAAATTAGTGAATTATCAGTATATTAATTACAGACGTTACTTTACGGGAACAAAATTTATGAAAAAGAAAAAAATTAATAAGAAAAAACTTTTCTTCACACGGAATAATGTCATTACCAGTTTCTCACCTATTCAAAATCATCTATTCCGAAGATATGCACCTTAAATCTTTTTTTTGAAAATAGTATTTATTTAGTTATATTGCCATCTGACAGAAAAGTCTCAAATGCTTGATGTATGAAGTGAACGAACGAAAATAACTATAATTTATTGTTTCAATTTTCAAAGCCAAAGTTATTATAAACAGTCGAAGATCATCGCCTGGTTGAACTCTATTCGATCGAGACAGACTATTATTTGATTTTGTCTATTCATTCAATATAAAAACGTTATAACTTAGCAAGTTTTGGCCGAGTGATGTTTATAATTACGACTTTGTCATACAGTTACAGACAAGTCATCTTTCACTAAACCCAACAAATTTCAATCTAATATGACAGTGATTTACATTAAAATCCTGTAAGTCAGATCGATACTTCATATATCTATAGATGAATTTTAAATATGTGTGCTGCCAGATACTTTCTAGCAGTAAATGTTCTTCGATTCCCTCTGCAGAGATAATAACAAGCGATCAAGCAAGCATTCTTTTTTTAACAATAATTTCCATTTCTGAGCTGAATCCAATTGAGACTTTTATTAAGAAGAAAATTGTCAATGATGTTCGCCAATTAAAATATTTCAATTCATCTAACCAGTTAGCCTTTGTTATACACGTAATGATGTATCGATATTATTGCACAGCAAGATAGAGTATTGAATCATAATCGTGTTAGCTTCATTACAATTTCAATTCTAGAAACATTATGTAGGCATGAGTCATTATCATAATGCCTTGCTATAAAGCGATAGAGAATTGTTCATGTAGACAAACTCTGAATGTTTCTACTATTTCATCTGTTTTTGTTCAAGAAGAATTTAAAATGTAATGTTCAATCATATCGAACTTAAACGCATTAACAAAGAATATTCCTTTGATATTGCTATCCATCGATAGTGCTTGGCGTAAAATAGATCAAACTATGTCACTTTTCTATAAAATGACTTTAGTTTAGTGCGATTCAATCAAAAACGAAAATTTGCATATTTTCTCGTCATGAAAATAGTATGAGGATTGAAGTCGACGTCGGGACAGACAAGTAATCAATCTTCTTGCATCATGACATATCTTAACAATGTCGGTTAGTGAATTTGTAAGTTTTTTCCAAGTTGAAAGATCGTTAAGGACCAGTTTTCTCATTAAGCAAATGAGGGCAAAGTTTAGTGCCAAATAATCGAAATTTAATCAAAGATAAAGAAGAGAAAATAGAAAAGAATCTGTTTTCCGCTTACTGCAAGTCTACATTCGTGAAATCTTGTAAAATATTCATCTATGCTAATCGATCAGCTAATCAAATCAAGATTGTATACGTCATTTTTGTCACAAATATCGGCATCTGTGTTTTTGATGTTTTCATCTGGAAAATAAAAATGTGTAATGAGAAAAGATGGTATAAAAGTAAACCAACCAAACCATCAAGTGTAGAACAACATCCGAGATACAATGAGCGACTCACTCGTGCTGTTGACCACTGAATTGGTTCGGGGAATCGTACCCTTGATCATGATTTTGGGTATTATAGGCAACTCTTTGAACATCGCTGTGCTAACTAGACCTACACTATACAATCATGGAGGTTCGCGTTATTTTCTTGCGCTGTCCGGTAACAATCTTTTCTACTCAATTGTGTTTCTCAGTTATCGTCTCTTGGCCGATGGATACGAGATTGATTTTGCAACTATCTCTTCTTTCACATGCAAAATCTCTCAAGACATGGTTCATACGTGTCCTCCTATTTCTCCTCATTTGATTGTAGTTGCCTCAATCGATCGATTTTTTGCTAGTTCGTCAAATGCTAATATTCGTCAATTTAGTAGTGTGATAGTGGCTCGTTGGGCGATTTTTGGTCTTTTCTCCTTTTTCATGTTGTTTTACACTTGTGTACCAATATTGATAGACTTGCACCTAGCTTCAGCATTTACGTGTAGAATTCAAGTTACCACAGTCTAAAGTCGTTTATTTCCAATCATTGAAGTCGTTCTTTTTGCTATCACTGCACCCTTTCTCATGGTAGTTTTTGGCCTTTTGACAATATACAATACGAAGAAAATTCGTCTTCTTCCAAATACAATATCCCGATTCCGTCGCACTGAACATCAACTTGTACGCATGCTTCTCCTTCAAGTCACCACTCAAGTTTCACTTTGTACGCCGGTGTGCATAATGTATTTAATCGTATATCTGCCAATTCAACCGTTGAGTCCAGTTCTATATTACTTCATCTATAATATGACAGATATTACATCTTACTTATCGTTCACCGTGCCCATCATCTTGTACGTTCTATCAACACAAGCATACAGAAAGGAACTCGAAAGACTAGTGAAAAACACCTTTCGACGTTCTTCTGACACTCAAGTTCATCCGACACAAAATGGTCAAACCGCTCAAACACTTCCTGTTGCAACAGCCGTACACAATTGAACAAATATACTATTTATTATAATAGAACTTGCTTTCAGTCTTTTGAAAGCGAATAGTACCCAAAAATTATTCACGATTCCAAAACCAAATATTGAATTGTGCTAGAGATATTTATCAAGTTCTACGCTTTTAAATGAAAGTGTGATTCCTTATTTGTTCTATCATCGTTCATAGTCATCCATTATTGTTTATGAATTTTCTTAACAATATGATAAAGCATGACTAGGCTATTGATAAAGTCAACCATCACATTTTCTGAAGCAAGAAAGATGCATTGGCAAGCATAGAGAACAGTAACGGATTGATAAACATCAGTGAACTGAATTAAGAAAATATTTCATTCAAGTTTTTCAATTAAGAAACATCAAATCTAACAGAAAAATTATAAAGTATTGAATATTCTGTCTTCTTTCTCGTTGTTTAGCACATTCCTATGTTCAAAACATATAAACAATAATGAATCTTGTGAAAAAATAATTTTCTACAAGATAGAGCTATAAGATTTGTGATACGACAGGTTTACCCAGATAATTGTTTTTTAGAGTCGAAGACTGAGGTTTTTCATTTTGAATTATAAAATACTCTTTGAACGGTAAATGTCCTCTTTGAGACTTGAAAGATAGCTTATCTTATTTCCTTCTCTGTTTACTTTGAAATGAGAGATTGCTCAAAAGAATCGATCGAAAAATGACCGGGAGAGAAATGAGATATGAGTTTACTTCATTCTTTAAAAAGGTTGAAAAATCTGATATCTCGATGAAGAAATATGTTTATGCTAGAGTGGCCTCTCAATATGGGCTATGAAATAGATGTAGCTAGACTTGAGTTTTAAATTTGAACATGTTGTGAATCTCTGTTAGTGTGATCGATAAGTAACTTACATGGGTCCTTTCTTAGACGTGAAACTGTTCAAAAGAAGTTGGTAGAGTTGAAGAGTGAGTACTGCTAGGTTGGGTGTGGGTCGTCAAAGAAGCGATACATGCACTTAGGCCCTATGAGCGTTGAAGAAGAGGAGAGATGTGCACTCTTTTCACCGCCCGATAGAGCTCGATTTACTTCAGAAAGCTATAATGTGTAACACTTCCCTGTGAAGTGAATATGAAATTGAAGAAGTTTAAATATGATGCTCTTTAACATGATCTTGAATTTTGCCTATCTATTATTTTGATTAAATCTCCATCTTATCAGATTATTCCCTCCAAAATGTGATAGCACCATTTTCTAATATATTTACTTGATCTCTGTAACAATGCCATATAAATATTAGATTTACTTGAGGCTGTATGTATGTATCCACAAGCGTATACTCTTGTAAAGCAGCACCCACCTCGAAAGCCCGTCCGTATCCTTATCTACACGTGTCAAAGGAAAAGGAAGGGAAACAAAGCTCAAAAGATATTCGAAGTAAAATGAAAAGCAAATTTTCATACACAGGTGCGTCCAACATTGCTCAGTAATTATAATCCTCCTGTCACCAAAGAAAATTCCAAACTTTGTTGAAAGCATGTTTTTTTTTCTATTTTCGGGACCTTTCAATGAATCATTTTTCAAAGTAAATTTTGTTTCTATGATGCATCTGTCATATGAAGAGAAAATATTGCGCATATTTAATACACTAGAAAAGAATTATAGCAAATGAATTCTCTTGTGTTCTGAAAATGCTTCTTATACTCTGAAACTCATTTGAGCATTTTAATAAAAAAGATTAAAGTTTTACATATTTTATGGCAACCGTTCTCTCTATGAATATACAAACTGTACCTCACTTTCTGATGAGGCATGATCAGACTTCTTGATCATACATTGATGGTAGATGTTGGCTATAGAGTAAAATTGCGCGAGAACAAAATTAAATAAAGATAGAATTTTTTTAATATTAAATTGATTCAAAATAAGATCGAAAAGTTTCATGGAGGGTATTAGCTTATATGAACTTTACTGAACGGATAACCACGATTTTCCCTCATGAATATCCATAAAGATAGAAAAGAGTCAGCATTTAATGATGGTTCAATTCGTCTATTCCGTTATTTTTCAACATCCAGATTACGGTCGTTGTTCTCTACGGAGCAAAAAAATGGCCAACTTAGTAATAGGTGAAACTCATCCATAATGTAAAGCAAACATTTTTTCACTTCTCTATGAAACTTCCTAGCGAGAAAGTAAATTCAATAAAGACTACACTATTTTATTCTCAAATGAGACAATCTTGTATCCAAACAATAATTTATTCAATATGATGAGAGTTCTAAATGAAACGAATGTTAGGTTTATACTTTCAAAAAAAAAACGCTGTCTTTTCTTATCCTATTTTGAGTATAGAAAAAAATTTTGAATATAATTAATCATGAATGAATAGAGATAAAACTGATATTTGAACAACTAAAAACTATATTGATCAATACTTCGGTAGTTTACTCGAATCAATCAGTAGTGTGTAACTGAACGAGAGTTAATATCAGTAGAAGATCGAATTGCTATGGATTTCAAAAGCGTGTCAATGAATCGCACGCATGAAAACTATTCAAATCAGAGGCATTGTTTCCTTTTATGGAACATTTTGGTTCGAATAAGTCATTGCTGTTAAAGTATGACATTATCTGAAAACGAAAGGTCATGCTTTACGGTAGACTGTCAACAATATTTTGCCTAGTGTTATTTTTTCACTCATAACAAAGAATTAGTACGGCGTTGAAGTTAACACTAAACAGATATTTTTATGGTATCGAAAAAAAAACAAAAACGTATTCAATGCATGTAGCATTTTTAACGGATCAATTTTCAAGCAACAAAAATCATTCCCGACATGAAGAATACATTAAATCAATATGGAAAATATTGCAGACATTTTTTAAGCATCCGTATTTCTAGTTTTATTTTCGATGGCATACAGAGATCGCTTTGCTTGAATTACCGTTTCAAAAATTCTTTAATTTTTGTGACTGATAGTTGGTGACATAACCAAAACAATATGAACATACAGAGATGAAAAGAAAACTTCATTCGACAAGAGCTGCAAACGATCCAAAGCTTTGAAATTCAATGCAAAAGAGTTTGCATTCTAAACAAATATGTTTTTTACGGAACTTAAAATGGATCTTCCGCGGACACACGAGAAGAACTTTTTTGGGTTCAGTATAAAACTTTCAAAGGTTTCGTTTTTATGCTGCAAAACCTTTCTAGTTTATTAAATCTTGAAAAGGTTGTGTTGCTTTAATACGAAACCTTTTTAAGTTCTATACTGAACCCAAAAAAGTTCTTCTGGTGTGCCCACGGGAAGATCTTTTTTAAGCTCCGTAAAAATCCTAGTTTTTTGTAGAGTGTGGGTCTCTTTTAAACTTGGGTTTCGTCCGAAATGTTCGGAATCTAATAAAGTTTTGCAAAATAAAGCTTGAGAATGGAAAAGGGAAGGACAAGTCTACACAATTGATTTGAAATATTTCAGATTTGGCGTTCAGATTTTCTTTCAATCTAGCGTGACTAAAAAATTGAACTGATCTTAGATTAAAGCCAAATACTGCCTCTATATCAAAATCTAAGGTCCAAAGTCTGATCAAAAATTCAAAGCCCAAAACTAGCTCTAGTCCTGAATAAGAAATATATTCAATATTTCTTGCGCATCTAAGTTGGAGTTTACATGGCATTGTTTTAAGATCTAATTTACGATATTACACGAACAAGCACTATTCACGAGTGAAAGCAATCGGTCCATGATCATAGATTAACGACAATCATTCATACAAAGCGTATTTTATGACGCAGAATTTTTACTAGGTCATCTTTACTGCATTGTTGAACCCTCTATATACTTTACAGCTGTGCATGAATCACGTCTAAAAGCATTGGTAGAAAGCAATTGGACTTTTACTGAGGGTTCACTATTTTTTCTGCTGGCTTAGCTCCGATAATTGACGCTCTCTCTTATAGAGCAAATATGTTGTTGTTAACACTGTGAAGAAAATGAGATTTCGAAAGTTATTGTGTTTCGACACTAAAGATCTTTCGTACTTGGGATATCCGAACTAATTACAGATAAAATTCGTACTTCTCAGTCAGCGTGTGGATTGATTCTTTATCTGGATAGTCGATGTTTGTTAGATGGCGCCAGCTCTCAGGTATCATCTTCTGTGTATGTTCTCTTTCATCCTATCATTGTTGTGTGACGTCATCATATGTATATGTATTTCATCTATATTTTCTTTCGTTCTGTTGTCATGCGTGAACAGATATATGTTGTCTATTCTAGTATGTTCCAGTGTATTCGTCCTCTCTATTGTTGTTGTATGTTATCACTAGTACTCTCGCATGAGTTCTTGAATTACTAGTACCTTCTATTACATTCCTTTTGTTCCGAACGCATGTATATATATATACCCGTCCGCTCGTAACAATAAAGTGGATTGTACATACACGATAACTAAAGCTTTTCTCTGGCTAAACACTGGATAGTGGTTTACTACCTCATCCCATGTTATTCATACGACCATACAGTGACTAATTGTAAAAAAAAATCATCCTGGCAAATCATCATCGATGTTACTCATTTGCTGCTTTTAAAGATATACCGACATTGTTTACTCATTTTTTTTCTGGCCTTGATGATGTTTACTGTTTTTCTATTGCAATACTGTTTTTGTTTAGTTTAACTACTTGAGAACGTAGCGAGAAGAAGCCAAAGTTGTGTTTCTCTTTCTCCATAACGGTTTTTTTTTTAATAGCAGGTATTTATCACTATAGTTCTCATTATTTTAGTCATCGTAGTAGAGCAATACTACTCGATATTGTGGCTGTTCTCTCATTCAAAGCTCATCCACCACGGTCACATCCAGCTGTGGCGCGACATCTCACCATCTACAGGGTGGAGAATCATAAGTAATTCTGCGCCATACGAAGTACTGCACCATTTATTTCATAGTCGATACTTTGCTTTTTTTCTTTCCCGTTCTGTTCTTTGTTGACGGAACACGCCCGCAGAATAGAAAGAAAAAGCATTTGTTTTTCTTCTATCTTGATTTCATCCTGCTCGTTGAAACATAGAGCAAGGAGAGCCGCTTCAAATTACTTGCTACTTATACCAGGTAAAATGTATGTAAAAAATATAAGAAGCAAAAACTTGTGCTACTTTCTCCAATCGTGTGTCCCATTGATAAAGAGAATGATTTTTCGTATAGAGATGAAGAAACGGCTTTAAAGCATTTAAATCAATCTCTTCTGAAATTTAGGTTTCTTTATTTCTTCAACAATCGATACGAATGTAATTTGATTTTTATTGAAATTCGACAGCTTCACTTCATTTTGGCTATATATTTGTGATTCAAAACTCGCTATTATTGATCGCCTGCAAAATCATTCAGTGGTATGTTTTTATGAAAAGTTTCTTTCCTTTCTTCACTGGTTTCTGTTTTGCGAAGACATCAACTATGTGTAGACTTATGAAGGACAGCATCGTTCTCTCCCATTCTTTTCTAGACGACATCGTCCTCATACAATTATAATGCAAAAACATTAATGGAAAACGCTCGGTATCGTGGGGAAAGGAAGAAAGAAAAACAAGTCGAAGAAAATTAGGAGAAATACAGAAAGGAAAAATATGTAAAGAAAAAGAATATTTACAAAGACCTCCACAACAGAATGCTTAAAACATTCCTCTTTTGATTGAGTCGTGTCATTAAATGTGTTCACTCTCCAGATGATGATGAACTAATTCGTTGTTCTTTATTTTATACATGATCACTACTCTCTCTAATACAATTTGATTCATTAGTTCTCAAAAGCGTTAAATTTGTTGAATCTAGACAAATTCATCTTTAAATTCAATAGGACGAGGAGTACTAAAAATACGATCAATGGTTAGATTCGAATTGTGAAGTAGTTGTACATGCTGATCTTGACGACGGGTTCTTCTACACGACATGCACCGCTTACTTGACGAACAATGAAAGGAAAGGAAAAAAATTTGATTGGTGTTTATTTAATCGATTTAACGAGAAAGGTATTTAGATGGCGTAATGAGCCAAAAGAAAAAAAGTATATTTGAGAGAAAAAAGATAATAACAGTGAGCCTGTAGACAGTGAACGAAGAACATAATGTTTTAGCCTTATATGGCGCAAAAAATATGACGATCGACCTTTTGAAAACTTAATTCTCCACATAAGGCTATGGTATCCTCTTGTTTGATCAAACATTCTGTTCTTCGTTCATTGTCTATAGGCTCACTGTTATCCTTTTTTTCACTTAAATAAACTTTTTTTCTTTTGGCTCATTACACCATCTAAATGTGACGTTCTATGCGGAGAACGTCCAGTTTCCATCCAGGAGTGTAGTCTTCCGCTTGAGTGCATTGTATAAATGATGCTTAACCTTCCATCATCATTTCTTCTCATATTATGAATTGTCCTTACTTCATTCTCTTCAATTGTTCTTACTTTGTATCTTTCGTTTCTCTTCTTACTTTCTGTCATTATCTTATTTTGCTTACTTCACTGACCTTCCCTTGACTTCGTATTCTCTCTCGTCATGCTCTATGCTCCTTTGTCTTGGTTGCGTATATAAGCACGTGTTTTTTTTGTAAACGATACGATTGTATGATATGAAGGAATTAATAAAGTGTAATTACATCGACATTAGTCTCCCTTCTATCAGAAATCGTCACACTAAATACCTTTCCCGTTTAATCGATTAAATAAACACCAATCAAATTTTTTCCCTTTCCTTTCATTGTTCGTCAAGTAAGCGGTGCATGTCGTGTAGAAGTACTCAAATAATTGATACATCATATATTCGTTATGACAACGATGATGCTACTCGTAATGAACGTTTTGAAGAACTGAAGTTTCCTATGGCTAAAAATATAAAATGAAAGAGGTGATGAACAATCATTATACTCTGTGACGTGGCATCGAACTTAAGTGTTCGTTACAATTTATATTTACTCTTCCATTAGTGAATCAAATTTGTAAAAATTTCCCACATATTTTTCGTATTCAGAAATTACAACTGTCAATATTTTCTGCGACATTTTTCCTTTCTTCCTTTTTTAATCCGTTCAGTCTCTTTTTCATTCGATCCGAAAAGTGCAACGATTCATTTTTGCATTGTTTATCTTTTGATCAGTCTTTTTATGTTCTTTGGACAAGCCGATTACGCTGAGGTTAATCCGTGGCGATAAAATGTCAGTTGAATGTAAACTACTGATGAGTATCGACAGTTGCCTTTGGTGCCTAATATTGAAACGGTTTTGTCCCGATAAGAGTCCGCCAATTCACATAATAACATGCTCGAAAACAGCGCCAACGGTTTACTTCTATATATATGTATATATACATTCAAAAGAAACTAAGAAACTTATTGTTTATCCAAAACTTCACCTATGTAGCTTCAGGATTACGTAAAATACTGATCCGATAGGGTCATCATTTCAATTGTATACATATTTAAACTCTGTTTTATATTTTATTTTAATGTTAAACGAATAAGCAGTAATTTTTACGCACAAATCAACCTATTGACTAACTTGAGGTTCGAGCAAAACTTTTATTTAGTTAAAAGAAGTTTCCGTATGCGTGTATAGATAGATTTTTGACACTGATTCCCGTGGATGTAATTCTTTTCTCTTAGGCAATCTAACTATTGCGACAAAACCGATTAAATAAGAGTCACAAATAGTTACGCTAGGCATTCAGGAACATTTGACGCGTGACTAAAAAGTCTTGGCTATAGTAAATTTAGGCCAACAAAATAAAAATACTTTATTTAAAGCTTCAAAGAAACTTATCGAACGATCAATGATGAGACGTTGGTTACACAATGTTAAGCTTCGATGATGAGGACTTTGTATTAGGGGTGGTCATTTACTATTACTTTACTTTTTAAAGATAAATGATTAATTTATCTTTATTTTTAAAAAATAAATGAATCCTTTACTTTAAAAAAATAAAGATAAATAAATAAATGAATCCTTTATC
>OENT01003014.1:0-10824 GCA_900239685.1 Rotaria macrura
TACGGAATCCGTTTATCATCGTTATTTACCGTATATGCTCATCGTTCACGAAGGTCGAGCACGATCTCCATTTTACATCGTTTATCTCCGTAAACGGTGGTTTACGAGCGTGCGCTTTCGACCTGGGATGATAGGAGCGCGTGCTGAAGTGTGTAACGTGATCCTGCGTTGTTTATTGGCTATAATAAGAGGGGCGAGGCATTGAGAATTGCAATGGTGATTTGCGTTGCTATGGTCTACAATGGGTGGGAGACATGGGTTTCATGCGTAGCGGAGACACAGTTTCATATCGAAACTAGCATTGACTATTTCTTCGAAAATCTGTGTGATTTCCATCAAAATTCACAGAATAAAAATCTCCCTGAAAAGTAGACGTCATCGTGTTACAAGATCATCATCACGTTACGCTGATGAGTACAATCTCAAATCCAAACAAATTATGCACTTCAAGATTTTCTTTTTTCATTCAATACTTCAAACTGTTTACTACCAAGTATCTATCGAACACTTTTCTTCATAAAGCATATGTTAAAGGAAAAACGCAACGTAGCCAGGGCACCATCAAATTTTTGTCCCATAATCGTAATCTGGTTTGGCCAACTGTTTTTGCCACAATTTTGAGACAACTTCATCTCGGAAGGTCATATTTTGAGCCCTTTTGAAGAGGTTGAAAGGATACATCCTTCAACGAAAGAATGAGCTTTTTAAATTGAGTAATTTCTGAGAAAAGTTGATAACACTGTGAAAAAAACGTCATCACATCACGCTTGTGAAAGCCGAGTTATATTCGTATCGATCGGTGTCTGCTGGGTTTAGTTCATTTAGTCCAGGTTCAACTGCTTCTGAGTACGTTTGGCGAATAAGCAAACATTCTACATCAGTCATAAATCAATTTTTTGTCGAAAAGCTCTTTTGATTATCTAATTCTAAACCTTGTTACTGTAAGTTGGCCTGTGTTAATTTTATTTTTCCGAATTAAATGTTGATTAATCTTTATATGTGACACGTTACTGAAGAGAAAACTTTGTTTTTTTTACAAACACTTTGTATGTTCTTGTATTTTCTTCTACCCAACGAGAATCACTCTAAGAGTCAGATACGAGCGGATCCCCAACAGTAGCCCGATCCAATTTCATGTGAATTTCAATAAAACTGATGAATTCCTATAGAAATCCGAGTTGTGGATCGATATTCGGATCCCTAGTATTGTGATCCGGTCATATCTTACTATCGGATCCGATGCAACTTGTCGGAGGGCTTTGACCGACCTGTAGTGTTGACTCCAGATACTAATTCGTGTTCAAATAATAAAATATGACTTTTCCGTCATGTCCGTTAGTAGTTCCTCAACCCGGAATATCATCATACTCTTGTTCATGAAGTACAACAATTGAATTCACTCAAAAGGTATATTGCTTGCAATTAATTGATAACACCATTGTCGCATATGAAAGTCTCATAGTTCAGTTTCTTCGGTGCTGATCATGTAAAACAATAATAATACATTGGTACTTCTTTTACCCTTGTTTTGTCTGGTGGAAAGCATTTATGGTGTTGTTGTTTAATGAAATTGCGATCATTGATTTTTTTTCTCATACATACAGGAAATATACTCTCGAATTTGACAACATTAGGGTACAGAAGATATTTTATTGCTGCTTGTCACTGTCAATAATATTTTTCTCCACAGAAATTCAGATGATTTTGTCGACGTTTGTAACCACTGCAATGAACTGCTCCTGTTTTAACTCCTCTCTGTTTTTCGTGAAACTTTCTTTGTTGTTTTACTTCGAACATTTCTCTACATCTGCTTTTCTATGACTCAGTACCAGTAGAGTTTCTGCAATAGTTGGACGCTTACTATCAAAAACACTGCTACTACCCAGGAGGAAGGTTACGGTCCACTGTAAATTACCGTAACTTCACCGTAAACGGCCGTTTCTACGCTGTAATTACACCATAAACGACCGCATTTGTATCATATATCGATCAGATACGACCGTATTTTAACGAAAATACGGTCGTAAATCGTGGACCAGGTTTACGGCCGTATACGCTCCGTATCTGACCGTAAACGGCCGTATACGTACCGTATGCTTTCACCTGGGTACTGAAGTCAAATGTGTTGTGGAAATATCTTAGTTTAGCTCATAGGTCTATCTTAGTTTGAATAGACGAAGCTTAGATTAGTTTGCAATGAAAAATATCCTACCATGAACTTAGTGAAACTTAGGCCATACTTACAATTTTAGTAAGTTTTGATATTGAACTACTCTCTAAAATATATAGTGAGTGCATTGCAATTTTATTGTATCGTTCTCTTTTTTATAAAGATTTCAGTATCTCGAGTTCTTTTCAATCAATCGTTGTAATTTTTGCAGCATAGGCTCTACTAATAAGTACTTACTATCACACAAAAAAGTAAGATGTTATCTTGAATACATTCTGAAATATTGGTTCTACAAGGTTCTATATGTTCGATTTCTGTAGCCATCTTTTAGACAAAAACGTTGTACAATCGATTGACTACTTGTCATTTGAATTTTGAGAGTTTGTAATATGCATAGTAGACAGTTGATACGTCTCGGATATGCAACTGATTGGTTCTTTCATGATAGTTCTTATTGCTTTTTTTGCGAATTAGATATGTACAGTCAATGCTCAATTTCCTGTCACACGAGATATTTTAGAAAACTATTACACGAGTTTTATGAAAAAAACTACTTCTCAAGTAAGATTAAGGTGACTATAAATACATATTATATTCATTTCTTTTATAATTGGCCGTCAAAACTCACACCAACTAACGTTAATTTGATTTTTATAGGTTAATAGGTTTCCAGAAAAAAAAACAATGATAATATTATTTCTACACTTATTGACCCTTTCGCAATTTTATCGGCGTATTACTAAAAAATAAATATAGTTTAGAGTATGTGATTCTGTTTAAACAGCTTATTTTAGATAAACCATGGTCTTTCATTACAAAAAAGGGTCAACATCATGATATACGGCATACCTTCCGAAAATACGACTCAAGTGGGTATCGTCAAAATCATTTGATCTTAAATTTAAAAAAAAGTAGAATGCAAGACAACAGAAATATTAGCTCTCGCCATAACTATAACTCTTTCCACGTATAATCCTATGTACTTACAACACATTTTTAAAGAATCGTATTGTCACTGTATATTATAACAGCTTGTGTATGGGAAGTTTTTTTTTTGAAAACTCTTGTATCTCGAGTAATTTGATAGTGATAGTCGGGAAATTTCAATAATATTCTCCTCTCCTATAGTGCTATCGAATGCAATAATCATCGCTTCGAAAATCGAAAATTTTGTTTTCGTCGTTTTTTTAACCAAACGGTACAATAAAATTGCAATTCACTTATATACATTACCTAACCTTTTAAAGTTCCACGAGAGCTACGAAACCTAAAATGATCCTTTCAGCAGGTACACTGAAGCAACCTTTACTCTGAAACCACTCTGAGAATCGTAGGACGAAAAATGTTTCAAATTAAAAGGGCAGAACCACTCAAATTCGAGACGAGGTCGGAAAGGTTTTGCAGGAAGCCATAAAGGGTTCGTCTTGAATTGTCATGGTTTCGTATGTTTGATGCCTAGCCACTTTTCTTCTTGAGGATCTTAAAATGGTTTCACAGCAAAGGTTCCACATATGTACCTGTGGGAAGAACAATTTTAAGTTTCTTAGCTCCTGTGGAACTTAAAAAAGGTTCGGTAGTGTGCCTATGTTTCCAGTGATTAGGTCACTGTAGAATCGAAGACTAGTCTACAAAAAATTTAGGTCAAATTCAGACTTAAGATTGAACGTGTCCAAGCTCGGATCTTACAGCAGCTCTGAAAAATCTAAGACTGGGCTACAATATAATCATATATCAATATATATGTATGATTGTTAACAACAAAGAGCAGTCTAAAAAAAAGAACTTTACCGAACCCCCTAAAAAGGTTCCGTAAAGTTTTTTTGTTTTAGCGTGAGGATGAATCTGAACTATAAATTTATTGTAATAATAACCACAGGCGATAACAAGGAGAATATAATGATGAAGACACAGAAGAAAAAGCGAGAGAAAAGTGTATTTACATATATATATATGTGTAACAAAAACTGATGGGTAAATTCTTTCCTAATTGATAAAATACTTATTTTATTGAAATTTTTGAGAAAATAGAGGATTGGCATAACCACCATATTCGGTGTACGATATGAGTGTGGGTTTGAAATTTATATTAATATTTTTATATTCTCTTGCACTGAAAGAAAATCTGTACAAATATGCTTGAATCAAACCCATTGTCCCTTATCGAATTCAATTTCAGGAATTCATTTCTCAATTAATATTAACTGAGACAGATTGTTATTGTAACTAACTAAAATATTGTCATAGAGGCTCAATTCGATATGAACGTAATCAAGTGATGTTTTTTGCGTAAAATAGTGGAGAAAATAGGACATGAAATATGAACAACTGAAAGCTCTTAATCGAATCAATTAGATTTCAGACAAAATGCGGTCATGTTCTGGAAGATCTATAACAATGATTTCTATTTAATCGAAGCCTGGTAAGCATTGAAATTGTAGTTCTGCCAAACGGTTAACCCTAGTTTGATCGAAAGAAGAAATGTCTGAAGATAAAAATATCGTAAATGGAAATGTCTAAAACAATAAAGAGGTATCTAAATGCTGGAGAAACAGTGCGGATGAGGATGAGGGAGTTCATCGTTTCATACACTATGATTTTCAACGTTATTTTTATCTTTCGACATATCTATAAATTTCATTTTCGATATTTTTATTTTTTAATTTTTCTGTATTTTGCTTTCGACATTAGTTGACGAACTCAAACTTTTTGAAGTGAGCCAATTGTTGCTTTTGAAAGATCGTACTACTGATATATTATTTGACAATCGACATGTGACAATCACTATGCATTCTAAGTAAATACATATACTGATAGAAAATGTAGTTTTTGAATCACGTTCTTTCTTTGAAAATATTCAGGATTTAATCCTGCGAATGAATTTTGAGAACCATCGGATGTGAGAGGACCTCTGAATAATTTATTATTCTCGCTGAAAAGCGTGTCAACATAGGAATCTTCGAATGTCAGCAAAGTTATGACGGTATCAACATGATTATTGACTTCCTTTTTGTGTACTCAAAAAGTGAGTACACTACTAAAATCGGTCAGTGTGTCCGGCCGTCCGTTTATCCGATAACTCTTCACAATTACATTCGATTGAGTTGAAATTTTGTGCACAGAATAGTCTAATCAATATCTAGGTCAAGTTCGAAGATGAGAAGGATCCGTCGAGAAATGGCTGAGTTATTGAAAAAATTGTCATTTTTCACCAAGCAATCCCTGAGGTGGGGTACAGGGATTTTTTCAAAAAAAACTTTTTTCTCAGAATTATCCACAAGATATATAAATCGACTCAGTTTTTAACGCTGATTCTGAATCTGATTTCAATTTTTAAAAAAATCGTAGTTTTCTAACGAAACATTGACTGAAAAGGTCTCAAAATACACAAAAACTGCATCTAGAAACCAAATTGCCTAGATATGTCTCAGATGATCAGTAGTTTTGGAGTTTCCCAAAAAGGTTTACCAAGATACTTCATCCGTGCACACATTCTAGAATGACTGATTTGTCTCATTCACTTTTTGAAGTACACATAACTCTCGGACATAAGTCCGAAGTTTCCGCATTTATTAATAGTTTAATTGAAAATTTTCAGAAATATTTACAGCTGGGTAGAAATGTAACATTTCGTTGTGTTTAAGACAACATATTGAGATAGAAAAAATTTCAATTCTACATAGAAATATACTATATATCTATTAACATTCTTTGAAAGGAACACTTTTCGACCATATATTTCTACTTTTCTTCGTTTGCTGATGATATTTTAGCATTAATGCTGAAATAAATCAAGAGGCAGTTACATTAGTTTATCGTTTCGTTCCCTGCCAATACTTGCATGGTGTGAAGATGATTAATATAATAAATAGACTGTCTTAAAAAATTCCGAAGCTCTGACACAATGTATTATATTGTCTTTGTATTCGGAATGTAAGTAACCCTTCTTTTGTGAAGAATTTTTTTGAAAGATAAATAAACGATACTTGATTGTTAAATTGTAAAAACTGGTACAATTTATTTTTATTAATTATTTAAAAGGGAGAAATTTAATAATCACAACCGAAAGCAACAGGAAAGTATTTGAGTGAAAAATACTTTAACAGTATTGAGTTCAGTCTAACTATGTACAACGAGGCTTGGCGTCTCGGTGAAGAAATTTTCTTTTTTTGCATTGGCTCCTAGCATGAAGTGTTTGAAGTTTGTTTATGATCGATTACAAATCGGGCTTATATGATTATGGGTTCGTGAAAAATGCTGAAAATCAACAGTGGTTTTTACTTTCTTTTAAAATGCCAAGTTAATTAAGACGTTATTGACTGCCAGAAAATGGAGCATCTTGAGAATTTTCAGAAGTTGTAGCAACATAGATGGAACTCATGGAGGAATAAACTGGCTTTAATCTTTGAAGGCACGTTGAAATGATTAGAAATCTCATGAAATCATCTGAAATCAGTTTGTTCCCCTTGATCGAATGTCTCCAATAGATCTGTACAACTGAATGGAGAAGAGCTCCTGGATGATGGCGCATTGATGTGCTCATAAAGAGCCGCTTCATCGTCGAACTTAACAAGTATGTCTAGCAGACTGATATGCTAAAGACGATCTTTTATCGCGCACAAGACGGTCACTTCAACTTCGAAATATTTTTAAGGTCCATGGGCGCCTGAAAGGTTTAGTGGAGAAATTATAAAACGTCATACGTTAAATAGAACACTGCGGGTTTGATAGGAAACCCCAAAAAATTTCAACGAAATCAAAAACGTTTCGTAATTTCTCTACCAAACCTTTCACTTCCGTATGTACCCGACAAGGGGTTCCGAAGGGAAAGTTCTCCCCATGCACTAGGTGGAAAATCCTTTTCTCGGTTTAACAGTTTGCTAAGTCATGCTTTCTGTATATAAAAACAAACGACATACTATCTGAATAGCCTATNATGGCAACTATTCGGAAAGTACATATCACACAATGCTAAGTTTTTAAATGTCAAAATATAGCTTACAAAGACGAAGAATGCTCAGTAGATAGCAATTCAGATCGAATATGTATTGTGTTTTGCAAGAAAGTGATTTGCTGAGTTATTTGTCTGCATGCAGCTTGGTAACATAAATAAGCTTTTTACGCGAATTCTTCCCAATTACATAAAGGATATCTGACCTACTCTGCATGGCTTTCAATGATCATTAGCTTCTAATTGATGTCTCTATTATGATTATTTGTTCATTGAAATTGGAACTCAGGTTTCAGTTCGGCAAGAAACCGTAACGCGTCACATCTACTACGGAAGGTTCGAAATCAGCACTCAGAAAATCGGTCACTGCTATCTTGTAGCGCTTAGTCGAAAAGACATGAAGACATTTTGTTCATTTACACGTGTTTCAAGTAGTATGGCGTAGCTGGTGAAAAAGATGTCACAACTCAATAGGACGAAAATTACTTGGTTTGAGCTATTTAATTAACTAAGCATTTTATCTACACTTCTTGATGTATACGAGATTGATAATGATGAATTAAATGCATGATAGTACAAGCGTCATTGGTAAAAGAATTGATTTTCTATGTTTTTTAGTTTTGCGAGGGGAGTTGAAGAAAAACTCCAATGTTTACAACATCATCGAGTAACAAAAAATGAGTATTGTCTTTTTTCCATTGTTGGTGTAAAATATTTTTGGTATAAAATGCATGTTCAAAGCTAATTTTTTTGGACTATCTAATGTATATACTTCCGCAAAAAATTCTCTTTTAGGATTTTTTCCACCACGCAATGACGGTTTTTACCATTTTCGTCATTTTACATGCTATAGAAAGGAAAAATTTTAAGTAGTGATGATTTATTCAGAGATAACTATAATCTACTAGTAATGAATTTCTATATTATGTAATTGTGAAATTGATTTTCATTAGAGAATATTTGATTGGTCTTCATTAATAAAGCCTATAATTATGGTCAATCTATCAATCAACTTTACGAATCGCTCGATCTCGACTAAGCCCTTATTCAACGCTTGCGACTATTTCGATTCCTTAATTTTTTAAAACGAACATCTCAACAGAAGTTTCTTTGCGAAATTATTATTAAGCTATTAATTTATTTATCTTCAGTATAAGCATCGATTCATTGACATTCAAACACATTTTTGGAAAAACCTTTTTCTTCGATTTTCTCGATACAGTTAGGTGGGAGTCGATCGAAAATTATCATTCCTGATAAAAGATTTGACCTGAAAAACAAAAATATTAAAGATATAGGTGGTTTGTTTCGGAGTACCAATACATTATGAACATAAAAAAAGCGCAAGTTATGCGGTAGCGAACATCTTCAATCAAAATTTTTCATCTACTAGTAATCAGGGCATGAGTATATATAGAATCATCAACATAGATTACAAGAAAAACAAAAATTTGTTTTTCTCTAATTGTCCTA
The DNA here is from genome assembly GCA_900239685.1 of Rotaria macrura. Classification (NCBI taxonomy): domain Eukaryota; kingdom Metazoa; phylum Rotifera; class Eurotatoria; order Philodinida; family Philodinidae; genus Rotaria; species Rotaria macrura. The sequence continues at coordinate 8,592 of OENT01003014.1, forward strand.
CTCTCCTCCAGGATTCTAAGTGGGTGAACACATTTTTTGTTTTTTGTGTGAACTATATGGCTCATTCCATCTAGAGCCATACCCTGGTTCACGCTAGATAGAAATTTTTGAATAAACGCGGAAACTAGAGAGCAGTCTTGCATTTTTTAGATATTTTTATTTCATAGATGTTTTGAAAAAACCGCCTATATTTTTAACATTTTCGCTTTGAGGTTATGCTTTCTCTAATAGATGATACTTTCTGGTGACTTTCCACCTAACTGAGTGGATAAAAGTCGAAAAATAGATTTTTCCAAAAGCATTTTCCCATCGAATCATCCTCAACCACAATATAATACTAGTTGCTTTGGTGTCTGATCCCAGGTCGAGCATTACGGACTCCGTAAACGATAGTTTACAGTCGTATACGAGACTGTATACGATCGTATACATTAAATATACGCTCCGTATACGACCGTATTTGAGCGTATTACATGGTCCAGTATTACGGTCGTATTTCTCCGTGGGCGTATACGGAGGAATACGGAGTTATGCTGAGAACGTATACGAAATATTCACGCTTGTAAACGACCGTATTTCAATCGTACACGATGGTATACGACAGTTTTGATCTGTTTATCAAGAAGCGGTTAGCTTTAATGGTACAAATAATTATTGTTTCATGCTTGTTAAAGCATAGTTTATTAAATAAAAATGGTTTAAATACACATGTATAAAAAATTTTCATATAAGAGGTTTCATAGAAACATGAACAGATAAGAGAAAACGAAAAGTTTCAACAGTATACCAATGCAATAAGTTCAATAATAAAGCAAATAGAAAATGTAAAATTGTATCGAATGAACACAAGAGAAACGATAGAAAAATATCAACAAAACTAATTTCCCTTCAATGTAGAATGGAATATTTCTCTTCAAATAGTTGTTGGTTGGTCAGTTGTTATTTGAGAAAGCGCTAATTTCGCTTGTTGTCGAGCATTTTTTGTAGCTTCACGGCGACGCTCTTCAACTAGAAAATCTCCAAGTTTAGGTGCCAAATGAAATTTATAAAAATCGTCGTACATATAAGAAGTTAACCGATATTTCACTCGTACAGCTTCTACAAAAAAGAAAGATAAGATTAGATCTGAGAAACAACTTTCTACATACCATTTAAACGAAGAAAACGAACAGAATCAAGTGGTTCTCGGGCCAGGTGTTGTCTTTTTGGAGGAAGAATACACGACCGTAGTTCATCGTCAGTGTACAATACACGCATCACTTTACGAGCATAATCACCGAAATCTTTTCCAACAATCTCAATCAAGTTTTGACCTGCATGATCCTAAAAATACATTTTTCAACACATATTAGTATTCAGAATTTTATGATCACTGACGACTATAGATGGAAATGTTTCTTGAGCATTAGAATCTCGATAAGAATCAAGATTTTGTGAACCCTATAACAATCAATTTAAGAAGAAATCAATAATAAACACTAACTCACAGTTTTCAAAGAAGACGACGCAATCTGACGAACACAATTGCTCATCTTAGCAATATTTTTGCTCAAATCAATCATTTTGTTTTCAATCGATCTTAATGAACTATCTAAAATATAAAAAAAACCAACAATGTTTGTGTCAAGTAGAGGCGGTTTTTCTAACCGTTAGTTGATAAATATTGCTTTTTAGTTGTTGTTTGCAATTGTGTATTATCGACTTCTTTTGATACTAGATCAACTTTAAAAAGTCAAAATCACAAGCTATTAAATATCTATCTTGTTTGAAGTAAAAATATGTTTTCAAAACGAATTTCCGTTTTATTGGGCGCTAATTTTATTTACATTATGCAGGGTTCTGTTTGATTATTTCATAAATCAAAGACTGAATTCCAAATATTATGAAGAAAACGTGAATGGAAGAAGAGAAAAACATCATAAAGAAACTATGCATACTTTCTTCAAAATTTCCTTCTTTTGGTCGCTTGGCTCGACGAGAATCATTGTTTAATGAACGAGAATAAGTACGTTTTCGTTTTTTGCCCATATCTTGTTTACATAGTACTTCATCTTCCAATTCGTCTATACATTTAAAAGAATAAATTCAGTTTTATTAGTTGTTTAATCATTATGAATGACTCTGGTTTAGTTAAGTCTTTTATTTTACAACATCATTTATTAATAACCCTTATTAGTATATTAACGAAGAGAATATCATATCCGTGAACGGAAATGTTTGCATTTTTGCATAA
>OENT01003016.1:0-15671 GCA_900239685.1 Rotaria macrura
GACTTTCGAATCGACAACGCGTTGGTCTACGATGAAACCGCGGTTTTCGTAAAATGTTTTTTCCGTGGGTACTGTGAAAATACGGCCGTTTACGGCCCTATTTTAATGATGCTACGGTCCGTATAACTGCGGCCACTAAACGGTCCGTATCGTTCGACCTGGGATGCGCATACTCATCTCATAGAGTACCTGTATTATGGCGCCATCTCCCTCATGCAGATGATTTTTCTATTTCGAGATCACCACACCCATGCACTATTTTTATCAAAAAAATTATTCCGACGTACATTATCCTTAAACATTCTTCTGCTCTATTTTTTAACCTAATTAGGTAAAAATCGGAAAAACAAACCCATTAATACGATTAGAAACTGTTGGTAGAGTTGTTGCTTAGCAATGTACAAACTTGATGTCAGTCAATCAATCAAAAGCACGATTCTTTTTGTTTTTCTTACATTTTTGACGGCTAACATATTAAACTATGACATCAAATTATCGTCCCAATGAATCGAAACGAGAAGAATTTCGTCGATATCTTGAAAAGGGTGGTGTTGTTGACGCGATTACAAGTTCGTTCTCCATTTTTTCGATTCTTCTCACAGGTCAATGATACTCTTCATTCTACTTGGCAGACAACATTCAAAGAGTGTCGTTGATCTGAAGAAGTGGTCTCTTTTCTTTGTCACAGCTTTTCTTTCGATTTTCTAGGAGCATTAGTTGCACTTTATGAAGAAGCTGAAAAACCGAATAATGCAACAGAATTTGTCCGTCGTTTTATGGGAGCAGCTGGTCCTGATTCAGCTGAAACCGAATCATTGAAAAATGAGCTTATGGTTATGCGTGAAAAAATGGATGTATTAGTACGAGAGAATGAATTGTTAAAAGAAAAATTACAAAAATATGAGAGTGGATAATAAATAAAAAAGATTTTTCACTTGGTTTTTTTTATTCACTTTTTTTCAACTATTTTAGATAGTAAAAATCATGGTTAATAATGAATCTGAATTTCGTGTTAAAGTTGCTGTGCGTGTATGTGATTCAATAAAAATGATTTAATAAACGAAAGACGAAGTTCTTGGTTTTTCTTATCATCGAATAGGTTCGACCATTTTTACAACGAGAAAAAACTCATGAGCAAAAGAGCTGTATTGCAATTCATCCACAGACAAATCAAATTGTTCTTGGTGATCGCAGAACTTTCAAATATGATTTTGTATTTGGACCTAAAACTCAACAAGTAATTTACATTATCTAAACATTAAACGATGGTGAAATTTTCTCTATTGATCGAATAGGAAGAATTATTTCAAACCTGCGTTGAACCGATGCTTAGTAGCGTTTTCGATGGATACAATGTTACTATATTTGCCTATGGGCAAACTGTATGTGGAATGTTAACAATTTGATACTTTGATTTCAGTTAAGCTTTGCTTTGTTTTTCATTCTGGATAGGGCACTGGAAAGACGTTTACCATGACAGGAGGAAATATTTTGTCGATTGGAGAAAAAGAATACGGCATTGTACCACGTTCTGTTCAAACAATATTTGATACATTACAAGTCTGTAAAAATGATCTACTGATCAGAATGTTGATTGAATTTGAACGTATTTAGAATCGACAAGATTGTTGCGTTAGTATTTCAGCATCATATTTAGAAATTTATAAAGATGATATCATTGATTTACTTGATATGAACGATAAAGTTTTGGACGTACGAGATGATGCTCTTGGAAATACTAGTAAGGCGTTTTTGTTTTCGTCTTTACTTTCCATCATCGTTCATATACGATATTCTAGTTGTTATCGGTGCCAGTGAACATACATGCCATTCAATTGATGATGTTGTTAATTTATTAAAGAAAGGATCAGCTGTTCGTCATACAGGTGCTACACAAATGAATGATGAATCATCGAGATCACATGCAATTTTCACTCTTTATATCGGTATATAATAATTATCGGGGAATCAGTGACCGAAGCCAAGACATTTGAATAGTGTTTGAATCATTGTACACAACATGGACACTTGTAGAATCAAGTTGCCAATGGTTGATATCTAAGAGTTCTAAAATATTTTCTTACAAACGAGACCTCTCTTCCAATATGTAAACGATCAAAAGGTTTTCAGATTATTTCTAAGAAACAATAGCTACATACGTGCAGATTCATTGATTTTCTTTCATGGAACGATACAAACGAACTTCTCATTCAGAATCACATTAGCGTTAAACTTGAATCGTGGTTGAGTGAAGATATTGACAAGATCTAGAGTTTACATTGCATTCAGTCAGCTATGTAAATGGATGGTAGATCATTTATAATATGATTTGCTAGAATATCATCACCGTTTGAAACATTTGAATTCCTTTGACCAATGAAAACAATATTTTAGAAAAGTGTTCAAGATACAGAATCATCCAAAGTGCACATTATCGAGTAACGCGTAATATCCTTTGAATGTATATCGATCGATTTTTAAATGTAAAAATTTTTATCGAACACAATAATAGTAATTTAGTATAATTACATTAGATTTCAATAATGCAAATTTATCTTTGAAAAATATAGTAATCGGAAAGAAAAAACATTGCAAGAAAAACTTCATGTATGAAAAGATACTTTTCAATTGCGTCTGTTTACAACTGAGTAACATACTTCAATGTTTTGGCTGCTGACACGAATGAAAAATTTTGATAACAATTCTGTAAAATGACTCATTTGAAAATTTTTATTGTATAGAACAACGCCTACGAGATAAAAATTCGAATTCTACGATTGTTGAAGCTTCATACGATGGTAGTATGAAACCATTGAAGTCAACGTTTGACGGTAATTAATGTGTAAGAATTGAAAATGTAATGCTTCTTCTATGTTTAGAAAGTTATCTTTCTGCAAAACTACATTTTGTTGATTTGGCTGGTTCAGAACGTGTATCACGAACAAATAATACAGGTGAACGTTTTCAAGAATCGATTCGCATTAATTCTGGTCTATTGGCTTTGGGTAACGTTGTTAGTGCATTATCTGATCCAAAAAAACGTGCCGGTGGTCATATTCCTTATCGTGATTCCAAAATCACTCGTCTACTCAAAGATTCACTTGGTGGCAATGCTAAAACATTGATGATTACATGTACACTTTCTATGCATATACAGTGTAGTTTATTTTCAGTGATCTCTCTCTTTTAGGTGTGAGTCCTTGCATTGTGGATCTAGATGAATCTCTTAATGCTCTGAAATATGCTCATAGAGTAACTAATAGAACAGATGTGTATAGATAATCTATTGTGATTTTTATTCTTTAGGCAAGTCAAATTCGCAATAAACCTATTAAAAATGTTGATCCTAATGCACAACGTTTCATTGAAATGCAAAGCGAAATTACTGTAAGTGTATATTTACAATTTCGTAATGCAAGTCTTCTCAACGATTCTCACACGATATTCATTCGTATTATCCTATGATTTCTTTGGAGATCAGCTTACAGACGCTGAGAAACATATATAATTCTTTTAATCGCCGAACAGGGAGTCTTCTAGTTGAATATTGCAAGACAGATCTATGAGGAGTCTACGAATAGTAAAAATCTTTTATCTTTATTCAATTTAATTTTTATTTGTTTAAAAATTGGCCTAGAGTCAAAAATAAAAGCTCGAATGCATCAAAAATTGTTCCATTTGAAAGTCAGCATACTGTTATTCCATCGTACACAATTAGTCAACATAATTCTATCAGTAATTTTTAGTAGTTTTTATTAACAGTTAAAAATTAGAATGGTACTTATATATCTAAAAGAATTACCAGGAAGCTCTCCTTAACTCTTGTTTTTCCAATCGTAGGAAAACACAATTATCACACCTAAGTGTTTGTAGCAAGTATACGAAAATTGTCAGTTCTCTTTTCTTAGTTCATCGAAAACGATCTGTTCTTAAGATTCTTATCTTTTTCTCATGAACCATCGCTCGAGACACTCTTTGGATCTAGAATTTTAGCTATTCACAGGTTCGGGTTTACAAAGAAAAAAAATGACATCGCTAAGTGAATCCGCTGTGGACATCTTGGTCGACTAATTATTTTCTTTTTATTTTCATGTAGCATTTACGTGAAGAATTAGAACGACAACGAAACATATTATCTCGCAATGGACAATCGATGAATACTAGACGTTCAAAGTAAAATGTTTTTCTTTGCAGAAATCATTTTTCTATAATAAACAATCTTTCTAGTTTTACACCTGGTAATGATCCTTCACGTCGTTTAATTCAAACGGCATATGTTTGTTTTCAACAATTGAATGAATGCCATGAACTGAATGATGAACAAAAGCAATGGATGCAAACATGGATGGAAGCTGTAAATAACGTAAGAGATAGCTAAAAGAAATCAATGACTAATATTTATATTCATTTGATCATTCATAGGAAAATGTCGAAGATTTTCATAACGATCTTAATAATTGTCGAGTAACAAATTTAGAGACTGCTTTACATTCCGTAAATTGAAATTTATCAATCAAAAAACAAAGACAAGGGAAATAAAACTTTCTGTTTTAGGCACAAGATGAATTAAGATCAGAATCACAAATGCGCGTTAATCGTGACACGCTCCTTGAGAAATTACAAGAAGAACTTAAAGCTAAAGTAAAAGAATTTTTAAATAAACAAAAGTAACACACAATATTTGTTTATCAAGGAAGATGAATTAAATCGGATGCGCATCACATTAGATGAAGCCTATCATCATCGAAAACAACAAGAAGAAATTGTTTCAAAATCACAAACTGACCAACAGGTTTATTCATTAATATATTTTTCGCTGAAAATTCTAATGTCACTTTAAAATTTGACATAGAATGCGCATGATTCAACAACTACTTATCAAGTAAATGAATCAACGGCAAAAAATAAATCATCACATGATCGAATAAAATCAGCACCCCACTTCGGTGCTTTTCAACGAAAAGTAAATATTCATTTCATATTTAATTGTGAACCATCGATAGTAAGAGATGTTCGTTTGTACAATCACTTTGCTTGACCGAGAATAGCTTTCCAGGTGAATGAATCCAATACCGAATCCGATCGGATCCGATGAAATCTTATGGGAATCCGGGTTGTGGAAACAGTAACGGATCCGACGGAAGAAACCTATTTTCTGATTTGTGTACGAATTAGCATTTAATCCCAATAGTAGAGGCCTGTTTGATCATGCGATGAAATCTAATCGGATTCCGATAGTAGGATTCGATAAAATCCAACACTAGGGATCCGAATCTCGGATCGCAACCAGGAATCCGATGGGATTTCGTCGGATAAGAGAAATTCCGATAGAAACATGATTCGATCCAACGGTCGGAATGATCCTCCTGGGTTTGATCATTCTCTCTAAGGAATAATCAAACTATAGAAATAATTCCTTTAATGAATCTTCTCTGGCGTTCCTATGAATATGAAGTTTTTATCATTTCTATTCGACATCGTCTCATTTGCATGGAACAATTTCTTCGATTTATCGTTTCGTACTCTTCGTAGTTTTACAGATTTACAGTTTTAGAACTTAATAGAGATCTAAAACGGTGTGCATTCTAGATCTTGTTCAATTCATTATGCTTAAATTTGTAGAATGGAACAAAATGTATTTTGAATGAGGTTGACTTTATAAGAAAAACGCTGCAAATCTAGTTAGTAGAAACAACGGAATTTGTTCTTTGTACAGTCATAAAATAAATCCTATGGCAGGATATTCATCCAAGAACAAAAACCGCTAATGCTTTATCATTTGTACTTTCATCTATTCCCTCGAATCATTTTTCTTTAGAATCTTCCATATAAATCATAATACCTCGTACTAGGATGAATAAGAAGAAAACCTATTGATTAATGTTTAGGGCTTTTTTTCAAATATTTCATAGGATCAATCAATACAACCACGAAATATTCATTCGAGTCCAGCTGTATTTGACATGGAATATGTTGTGGAACGATTTCATGGACGATCGCTGGTTTTAGCACATTCACAAGAAGAAATCGAAGAACTTGATTTAAAATACAACAATGGTTCACTTATAGATGCAAAGTTAGTTTTAATTTTAATCTTTCGATAAAGATTTACATAGATAATCGACAATCAAATAGCAGACTATCACCTTTAATTTTTTTTTCACTTAGCATCTTGCTTTCATTGAAGATCGTCATGGTATACTGCTCTAGAACTGATAAAGAATATTTGTTAAGAAGTAAATCACTCTTAAATCTATGCTACGTACAAAAGATTTGAGGCTGATACATTTTAGGAGTTTTTGCTTTTCTGAATATCTCGTTTTAACACTAGGAACAAACCTATGCTTAGATTTTGATGATAAAGTCTAATTAACATCAAGATAGATCTTAGTGAGAATAGTTTAGTGTGAAAATTTTCGATTTTTCGAATGGGTCTACTTGAAACAAAAGAACATTGACAGTAAACATAATAATAATTGAGTTTTGTGTAAGAACATTCTTTATCTATCTTCTTAAAATAAACATATGAACGGAAATCAAATAACATTCTATGTGTCTTGTTATAGGAAACTTGTCCGACATGGTACATATCGTGTTCGAAAAAGTCGAACGATACCAAGTATTTTACAGCAAGATGAAACATTACAATCATTGACTCAATCAACATTGAATAAACAAAAATTAATCGATGAAGCAACACGGAAAGTAAAAGAAGCAGAAAGTAAAGCACAAGATCTTAGTGTTAATATTCAGTAAGTATAATAGCATTCTTCTTATATTTACAATTGTTGATTTTTATAATTCAATTCTGATTAGACTTAAAGAACAATTAATTAAAAGTGTCTATGCATCAACGAAAGATGTCGATGAAACGAACGAACAATATCAAAAACATATTAAAATGCTCGAGCAAGTAAGAAGTTAAGATATATGAGACAATGTTTCATTGAATATCGGTTTAGGAAATGGAAAAAGCTAAGCATGAATATCAAGATTTACAAAAAGCAATGCAACAACTAGCAACAAAAAATACAAATGAAAAATCTAAATATGAATCGTACGATTGAAAAGAACTATTCTATGATATTGAAAAGGGTACTATCTCTGATTTTCTATTTAGCGAATATAGAAAGAGATGTGACATGGCCAAAGCTCATCTCGATTCCCTACAACAAAAACAAAAACAATATCGAGAACTCATGATTAAACTTACAGGCAACAGTGAAAAAAGGTAAATCGACAATTGAAGAACAACTTTTTAAATGCTATAAATTTTGTTCGTATCATTTTCTCCATCTTAGGAATCTATTTTTTAAGGCTTTTTCTTTTCTAATCAATCGATTGAGCACTGATTCACAGTAATCAACAAGTGTAGCCTTCATTCATTCATAGCCTATCTCGACTACTGTACAAGTTCAATAAACCACACAGAGAAAATGAGCACTTTAGTGAGAAAGCGCTTGATCGAACTTCCAATATTCTGACTGAAAAATAAGTCAATACTAAGTTCGTCGTTACTAATAATTGTTTGATAAACTCTTGTCATACATAGGATGATTAATGAGATAGGTATTCAACATTTAATGTGAAATTCGTTTTACTAGCTTAGTGAATAACGATGCTCAATTATCGACAAAGTTTCTATAAAAACTTCAACATGATTTATTCATATATTACAAACATGATGGCATCTCCAGATACGTTCATTTGATGACTACTAGTCCAGAAGGAATTTTCGTCATAGTTAGATTCTCTGAAAGTTTATTCGTAATCTATAAATATATTAATTGTTTCTTTTTTTCTAATTTGAAATTGTAATTATCTGAACAGCTAACATTAAACTCAGTTGACATGTGAAATTAGTGCATTTCTTATTGTTTCTAATATGTTGAACTTCAGTATTGACTCTTCAAATATAAGTATTCGTTGAATTCACATGCTATATAGAATACGATGCAAAATTTTGAAATAAAGAATTATTTCAACACGTAATGCATCAAAAATAATGATGCCTGTATTAATTATTATGTTTAGAATTGCGGATCTTCAATCGGCGCTCTTTCGTATGAAACAACAGTATGAAACGGCTCAAAAACGTATACGTGAAGAATCTGAATTAAAAAATAAAATGGAACAAGAACTTGTACGTGAACAACAACGTATTCAAGAACTGACCATTCAAAATGAACAACAACAAAAAATTTTAAAATTAAAAACCGAAGGTCTTGTTGCAGCACAACGAAAATTACGTGGTGCACCGAATGGAAATATTCAGGATGGGACAACAGTAAATTTTGACATTGAAATGGAAAAACTAATATTCGAAAGAAAAGAATTAGAGGCATTAAGAGATGATGTACAAAAACGTGAAGAACTTGTACAAAAGAAAGAATTATTACTAAATGAAAAAACAGAGCTTGAAACAAAAAAATTACGTTCAAGTTATATTGTCAATAAGGTTTAAAATTTATTTCAATATATTTTCCATCTTAATTAAATTCCTATTTCTGTAGAGCTTAAAAAATATTGATCATCAACCGTCAAATCATAAAGCCGTTCGTGAACAATTACTTAAACAAAAACGTGTATTTACTGAACGACTTGAAGAACAAAATGGTGTATCGTCATCAACCGAAGAACGTCGTCTGATTGAAATTGATGAAGCTATTGAAGCAATTGATTTGGCTATTGATTATCAAGATAGTATTATTTCCAAACGAGAACGTGATGTTCAGCAATCTATACGAGCTAGTCAGGTATGTTGTCTATCGTTAGATACAAAAGAGATTCTCAAAAACAAGATTTTATCGCATCGACTAGCTCTTTAAAACGAAGGAGTGGGTAGGGTATCGACGATAACGAATAAGAATGAAATGATTTTAGATTCTCACGTTTTTGCACAGATTTTGCAAATATCTATATTAATTTTCCATTACTTTTCTGTGATGCTCACAATTATGTAATTCAAATAATCGCCTTCATTTTATCCATGTAACACGAGAAAGTATGCACGAGCATTCAAAACTAAAAACGAAGCAAAATATTGAGTCTATTTAAACAACTGTTCGAGTTTCTCTTCCCTAGACTCTTAATGAACTGAGACGATTAATGACTCTGTTTATCATCAAGATGAATTCACTCACGATTATTTATTTTACATGCCTTACAATTCATGAACAAAAGTTAGTACTTAGTTAGTCATATCTGATTAAGACAACACTATCTTCAAAATTGGATTAAGCCATTTGATATTGAAAACATATGCTTTTAATGGGTTGACATGATATTCATAATAAATACGTATTTGAATTTCATCATACCTAACATTTGTAATTCTTTCATCTGATGGAAAACAAAGCTATCAGCATAATGTACTGTGTTCTACATTAGAGTGGATGATTAATAGTTTTATACTTGAAGAATAACCCATATCTTGAACATCATTCTACTACAAGAATAAATTGATATACACAATTCACAATGTATTCTGACTGTCGTATTATCTTATACAGAAATCGAAGATGGAAGTTAGATGTATCTAGATTCACAAGGAGAAAGTTTTTTCTTGTTTCAATATTTTCCTTTCAGAAATAGTATTAGTGTATGGAATTCAAAATTGAAAGATACATATGTTTTTAAATACACACCATATTAATACTTAAATATTTGGAATATATGTGGTATTTTTCAGGGCTCTGAATCTCCACTGTTTAAAATTGGACAATTAAATGATAACGAATCAAAAGAACTTTGCCGTAAATTATTCGAAAAAGTAATTAATCTGAAAGAAGATGATAATAAAAATCGTCGTAATTATGAAGAAATTAAAGTAAGACATAACACGTATATGTTATATATCACCGTAGTTTATCTTCTTATATATTTAGGCGCAACTTCTTGAACAAACTGAAACAATTAATGATTTACAATCACGTATACAATCTTTGTCTCTTGATCATGATCGTCGTTTAACATCAGTTCAACAAATGCATGAAGAAGAAAAACATTTGTTAATTGGGCAATTACAAGAATCGTCAAATCAAATAAAACAGCTTGAAAAAGATTTATACTTTTATAAACATAAAACAAGAGAACTAAGAAAATCAATGGCAACATCAGTATCACATGTTAGTGATAGTACAACACAACGAACAGAATCCAATATGAATGAAGGTGATCAACGAAAAATAAGGTCTGCTGTACAACAGCAACAATCGACACCATTCGTTCTCAAAATAGGTACCCGAAGCAATTCAGCACACCAATCATAAAACTAATACATCTAGTAAACAATAATCTCATACAGTGATCTGTTTTATTTATAATCATAGTCTGGTTCCTTTATCTTTGTCGGTGTTTATCAATTGTAATGTGTTCTTTTTGTAGTTCTGTGTGCTGAACATACTTGTATTTCTATGTGTGTATTTTATGAGAAAGACAAGCAAAATAAACAACATCTTAAGATTAAATCATAATAAATTTTCTTGCGATTCAATTATTGAAAAAACCATATATAAGCAACAAATGAATGGAATGAAAATAAATTTCAAAACTATTTTATCATGCATTCTGACACAATCTATTGTATTGATGTCGAATGTTTCAGCTCATATGGTACTTACAAGCAGCTTACGGTAAGAATCAAAAACAAAACTAAAATCACAGATCGTCGGATAACGAACTAGAAGTTCGATTTTAAAAAAATATCGACAAATAAGAACTAGATAGAGTTAAGTCAATTTGTTACTTACAAAGAAACACTTGTATGAACAGATTTTATAAGGCTTACATTGAAAAATCTTAAGTATGTATACGTTTTTTTTCTAAACAAAAAGTCTGTAGTTATGAGTAATGATCTTCCTCATAGATTTGAATATCGCCATAGTAACTATATCTTAGTTGCTTATTTTAAGCAGGGTTTAGAATTCGTTGAATCGACTCCTAGCATGTTCTTATGTTATTGATGACTTCTTTAATCATTTGTTAGCAGTAGAACACAATAGACAATATATTTACATCAAGCTGATGATAGATGGACAAGAGCGCTTATAATTAATCAGAAGCGTAGAAATAGAGTTCAGAATATTAACATAGTAGAACTTCGAATACCACGAGAATCAATCAAATCTTCGAAATACGACCACCACATTAGCTACATGTTATCTAAAACGTTGACTTAAATGGGAATGTTTTCTGCGACCTGTCCATAATATGACTATAATGTTTAAGAAAACGAAAGTAAATATATTGACTGATTTCCATAGCTCGAACACTTTCTAATGGACTATAACACTATGTATCCTTTTGGCCTACGAATTGACATATACATACTGGAAATCTAGACGATTTCTATTAGATAATTTGATGTTTTCAATATCCAACGAATGCATTTTAATAACAGTTAAAATGAATGAGATCGTTCAATAGAGTATCATTCATAAAAATTGACTCGAGTATTTTCTGAATTCTTGAAATAATACAGATGATCTGTATTGATTAAGTTGAACCTGTTGTCTCTCAGGATTGAAATGAAAATGAGAGTCAACAAGATTTTCAATAACACACTTGGAAAAAGTCTTGATTTTATTCTACGATTGATGAGTGTAGAAAAATGAGATAGATAAACTAAAAAATTGCTTGATACCACTCAATTCGTTCGTTTAACTGAACTTACATTTTTACAAATGATGTGAAACAGAGTTGGTTCTGATTTCAAATAGATGCCTATACATTTGTACGAACCTATTCTATGTGAATGTGTAGTATGACATACATTCATCTACTAACATTCACTGTCAGTTGATATACTTATTTTAATTTTCTCATTTATTATGTAATCAAGATCGATTATTGTAAATAATCGATTTGCAGCAGTGTAAACATAACGATGAAAAGTAGTGTGGGTATTACAAGGATCAATTTGATCTTTCGAGATCTTGTGATTCTCATTTCATCTATTATCCGTGTGTGATTCTAATGACAAGTTGAAACGGTGAGAACGTCTTAAAGTACTTGTTGAGAAAAGTCAATACATATAAAGAAATACTTTCGACTGCTAAAGTTTTCTTCTCTCTTTGCATATTTATTTTCAGTTCAATGAAAGATTATTTAAGTCATGTTTTGGTATCAAAATCTAGCTCAAGTTATTTTTGATTCATCATAACAGAATTGAAGTCATCGCACACCGACTCTTTATTAGAACAAACGGCATTCTGTTTAGCTCGTAAGAAGTAGATTATGACTATATTCGAAGTTTTCAATATACGCAAGGACAATGTGTAAACGATTATTGGAAGAGTATAATTAGTTAACACCTGAAAATACTGCAAGAATTTATTTTTAGGAAAAAAATTAAGTACGTCAATACTGTTGTCCGGATAACTAACGTAAGTCATTCAGTATGCCAAACAAAAGCTCAAATCTATAGGATCGATGGAAAACAAACGTATCAAATTGCTGCAAGTCTCAAAAACACGTTATTTCCGTGTCAGTTTGACTTTAAACGACTAATATTCGTTTGATTAACTACTTCATCAGAGATGATTAGAGTAATTATAAATTTGGAAATGTATAATTAGAATAAAACACTACATTTTGTATGCTGTACGAATTAGGAATCAGTTTTTTTTTCAAGTTTACATGATTAATACTTTTATTTTACAAAACAAAAAAAACTTTTTGTTTCTAAGTAAAACCTACATTGATACTTAAAAAAACCAAACTTATAGTTTTTCGTCCTATTACTGAATGTATACATCTCTTTATGAAACATTACCCTATAGTAATGTTTTTCTTCGATGAGTACTCACGTGTTAGTATTCTTTTTCTTTTACATCATATTTTTTTCTTATTCTTTTCAATTAGTTTTTTTCGATAAGGTTTACATTGAAAACATGGATGTCTCTAGATGAATAAACAAATAATTGAAGTTTTACAAACTAGAATAGTTGATTTTTAGTTATTTCAATAATAAAAAAACACTACTGTAATCAATATATATATATTAGCCGACATGCTAGTTAATCAAGTAATACAATGAAAGAAAAACAAATTATTTTTCATTCTTCAATATTTCTCTCGTTTTTGTTTTAATTTCACATGCATACATATCTACATTAATTGTTACTCTATCGATTGTTCGTTTCATTTTTAAGAAACATATTTAAGTACACGTTGAGAAAATAGAAAGAAGACAAGCATGCCAAAGAATTCCTTTTTCTTTTTTATCCAAGTAGTATAGCATTAAAAAAAAGTGAAGTGTTAACTTAACAGAAGCGCAACAACGAAACTATTGTAAAAACAAACGATCATTGTTTGAACAGATATTTATATGTAAATGACGAACTTTTCAAATCATCATAATGACTGTATCTCAACTGTACAATTAAGTCCGTTTGGTGAAGATCAGTGGAATCGCATAGTAACTTATGCACCAATGTATGTTAGTTGGACTGATTTCTTAGTAATGGATCAGAAAACTACACATAAACGTTTACCGAAAAAACGAAATTTAATTAGTCCGATGAATATGAAAACGGTTAAATTAGAAGATACATTATTACTTAATGAACTTCATGCTCTACAACGATCAGCTCTTATACCATCAGTAACAAGTTATTTAGGACGAGATTCGAATTATGACATCAAATCTGTTGATGAAGACCAATGTCAAAGACCTCCATCACCAAACGAAGAATATCAAAGATCAACAGATTTTTTTCATCAAACACGAGAATCACCGACAACTCATATAAATTATACTGAACCATCATTATCTCAGCAGCCATTTAGTGCGAAACATTCGTCATTACAAACTAAAGTATAAAAATTGATATAGCTCATTTAGCTTTATTTTTCATGTCCAGAAATGACTAGCAACAGGCTATATTTACAATATATCATCTTTTGCATTACAATAAGTATGTTTTCAGGAACAGTTTGAAGTTGTCTATCGAAGCCTATATATATATCTTTCAGTAAGCGTTTAAATATTATCAAAATAAATTGAATATAATGCACGTTCGTTTATTAGAATTCTCCTACATGAATTACGCTATTGTCATCAATTACAAGTTTTTCATAACTATAGTGATAGGATTTTGTTTTCGAAAACTAAACTACACATTATGACAGAGCTTGACTTTTTCTATCACTTAAATTTTTTCTATCTTGTCATACATATATTTCTGATTACATATGCAAGGCAAGATAAAAGTAAATAAGATGATAGAGAATGTCATTCTCCATTGAAAATATGTAATTGATTATTTGAGCAAAATTGTTCGTGTCATGATGAAAAAATTAAGTATGATGACAACAAGGAAATCAAAATCGTTGCTGCTAAATCTATTGATGAAAGTCTCTTCGTTATATGGGATTTATTTCGATTATGGAGAAATCTGAACTAAAAAAATTACATTTTAGAAAGATAGAAAACTGTAAACTGTTCCTGAATATGTAACTAAATCTTTAGACTCGTGATATTTACGTAAATATGCAAAACAAGAACTAAAAACTTTTCATTACGTGATGTATTTAAATAAAAACTGGCCTATTGGAAAATTTTTTTTTTAGTTTCAAAACAATAGTGATGGACCAATGAGAGCTTTATCGACTATGAATTTTGGTCCGAAACCTCAAGCTTCTTTAGGTGTTCAACTTCGACAATCAGCTATAACACGTGAACATGCATTTGCAACTGATCATCGATGTTCAAGTCCAATATCCATGTCTTCATCGAAGCGAGTCGTCGGTGGTGTTAACACGGTAGTTGGTGGAGGTCTTGTCATTGGTGGAACTAGTAGTATTCATTCATCTCGTCGCACTCATCAACAACATCGAACACAACTTGTTCATACACCAGCGCCTACCGAAAGAAGTATGACAGGTTTTCTTGAAAAATCAGTAACTAATTCGTCAACTTCGATAAAAAAACTAAGTTTAAGAAGTTCGAATACGAGCCGTTCAACTATACACTTGGTTAAAGCAAAAACTGATCGTGCACGAGAGAAGCAAAATATTGAATTGAAAGCAGTTTTAGTTAAACCGCATCGACCAGTAATGACAAACGATAGCAATTTAGAAGATTCAATACCAAACTCAATTGAAAAAATGCGTAAATCAGGTGGATCGATAACTGCATTCGAGAAAAATTTAAGATATAATTATCATAGACAATTAAATGAATTTAGATATGGTTTGAAAAAATGTTGAAATATTTCTTTTGTTTACTCATTAAAGTCTTTGAATAGTAGAAAAATTGTATAGATTTGACTTAATAATTCGATGGCGATGATTCGAAAACGAAATTCTAGTCAACTCTTCGAGAAAACTGTTTATAGCAATGACTTCTTGCTTGAATAAATAATAGAATAATAATCACGTGTCTTCTATGGACGATGAAACTTTTGTTGAGTGCATTTCATGTTATTGTAATTATTTGTCTTGACAACAACGTAGACAGAATTTTTCTAAGTAGACGGATAGGGGAGAGACAATGAAATATTTTTTATTTATCTTCAAAGATAATTTTTCTAGACCCATACAATTTAATAGCATTGTTAGCTCTGATTTAGGGGATGTCAATACTTAGAGCTAAACTTTATTATATTAAATATATCAAATGAGCTTACATCAAATAATTGATAATGTAGCTGGTTCAAACAGGTATT
>OENT01003017.1:0-15636 GCA_900239685.1 Rotaria macrura
ACAATGGAGGATGCGATCCCAACGCCGCCTGTTCTCACGACAAGAGCAGCAATGCTGTGGTCTGCACATGTAACACAGGTTACACTAACACTGGATCAGGATCCCAAGTTGTTTGCTCAGGTTAGGCTTTGATTTAGTTGTTGCACATAACTAGTGATGCAACGGTGACGGTAATCGTATTGACGGCGTACCATCCCTGTTTCACTGGTCTTCGCCAATCACCGCAACCGGTTTCACCGGTCTTCACCGGTCACCGTCACCGGTCACCGTCACCGGTGTCACCGGTGTCACTGGTCATTGTTACGGGTTTCACCAGTTACAGCTTCGGTAATAAACCGACTTCTCTTCATAGTGTGTTTAGTTATCGAATAATGCAATAAAGTAAACTCCACTCTGAGATTCTAGTTACTACTTAAAAGCTTTACCTAGCTCTAGTAATATCGAGATTTAAAAATTTTCAGTGAGCTTTTTGAACTTTTCTTGTAGATCTATTGTAGGGATTTAATAACACCAATAATATTGGTGGTATTGGTGTTGTTTTACTCCTATTTTATTGGAAAGAAATATTGAACACAATGCTATTCATATGCAACCCAATTAAAACTTTTGAACATATTCATGACGGATTCTCAATCTTTGTTTACGAACACTTCAAATTTTTTGCCTTATAGCTTGACTCACCTCCTACTTTACTAGAAATTCTGATTGAATGGAGGATTTTGCTATTGTTTGAGTGCTAAGTAACTGGTTTCTAAAGAGCCTCTCACCCCCTATCAAGTGTAATAGTGAAAATGAGCTAAATATACACGCTGTACAAATGGAAGCGACCAATGAGACTGGTAAGAGAGGTAACAATGATTGGTGACACCGGTGGCGATGACCAGTGAAGACCGGTGAAACCGGTGACGGTGACCGGTGAAGACCGGTGACGGTGACCGGTGAAGACCGGTGACGGTGACCGGTGAAGACCGGTGACGGTGACCGGTGAAGACCGGTGAAACCGGTGAAGACCGGTGACACCGGTGACGGTGACCGGTGAAGACCGGTGACGGTGAAACGGTGACGGCATAACGGTGACGTACCGTCACCGTTGCATCCCTACACATAACGATATCCTTGTTCTTTGTACTTTTACAGACAGTTGCACCGTAAATAATGGTGGTTGCGATCCGAACGCTGCTTGTTCACATGATAAAAGCTGTAATGCGGTTGTTTGCAGATGTAAAACTGGCTATGTGAATATCGGATCTGATTCTGAAGTTCAGTGCACAGGTTATTTCAGGAAATATTCATTGTTCATCGTATTTCTCTATTCGCGTTTTTCTCAGATGGTTGTGCTATCAACAATGGTGGTTGTGATGGCAACGCTGATTGCTCGCATGCTAGCGACGACTACTCTGTTGTCTGTAAATGTCGCGTCGGTTATACTGACGGTGGCGCTGGTGATGGAAAAAAGTGCACTGGTAAGCGCTGATGCTGAAACGTTCTCATGTAGAGTGGATTTGTCGTTGCAGATAGTTGCTACGTGAATAATGGTGGTTGTGATTCGAATGCTGTGTGTAGCCATGATGCAGTTACATTTGAAGTTTTATGCACTTGTAAGAAAGGTTATGTGAACACAGGTTCAAATTTGACTGTCACATGTACTGGTAAGGATGCGTTAGGAAAATGTATTCATGGTGTAACTACGTGACTTACCCAATTCAGATAGTTGTCAAGTGAACAATGGGGATTGTGAAGCAGGTGCGGTGTGCTCTCATGATGCTGTGACGTTCGATGTAGTATGTGGCTGCAAAGTTGGCTTTGTTAAGTCCGGATGTGGAGTACTATCAGGTTGCGTTGGTAAGTTTCATAAGTGCCAGACTCATCGAATTGGTTTGCATTGTGTCATGCATATTTTTCACCCCATGTTTCGGCTTGAAGATTTTCGATATTGATTGTGGATGTAATTTAATGTAGTGTTCTGTAGTAACAGATTCTGTCTTTAATGGTTGTTACATATGATTGAGGAGAGTGGCTCTAAAGCTGTCTTGGAATATTTTACATACGTCAGTTTCTCTGCTTTTTTTGTGGACAGGATCAGAGTGTATTTCGATACGTTTGTGATTACAACTTGTGATTTCTTTCAGTATTCTTCTATTGGCTAAAGAACTCAGTGCTGTTTTTTTGGACATCTTCTGGCTTTGAAGCTTTCCGTTTGTTGAATCTTTTTCATACGGACTTATTCACTTTTCTGGAAAAATTCTGATGAAATCACGTGGAGTTTCAATGCGTTTCCTTTTTCGTTTTTTGAAGGAAGTAACGCATTCTTTTAAATCTGTTTCACACGAAGGTTTTCATGACATGAGGCTTGAAATAGAAATTTGTGACGCACAAATTGCGAAGCTCTTTACTTATGCTACATCTGTTTTCTCTCAGCCAGTTTTGTTCAAATTCTACTCGACATTGTTTCGTCTAGTGTAAAAATCAGATGAACGCATAGTTTTTGCAAAACGAGATTTACTAATTCAGAAGAATGATTGCCCGATACCAGTCATTTTCGATGATCTACCTCTATGTGTATTATTCTTCGATATGTTTTTGCTCTTGAAGTAGTAAAGTGATCGCTTATTTTGTCACTTCGAGTAATAGGATTATTGGATTTTGTCTATATTACTTTGAGCGGTCTGATATCTTCAGCTATTTGAAAACCCATTAAATCTCAACATGAAAATGTATCCCATTATCAAAGTCGAAATACATTGATTTGATCCAGTATATTATGGATCACGAGGCGGTAACATATGTGTTTCAAGCTTCAGAGATCTACCTGTTTTCACGTTCTCTCTTTAAGATACCACACGTATTAGATAATAGTTTCAGCAGCATGTCATCGCAATAATATCAATCTTGTAACTGCAAGAAAGTTTTTGAAGATTGCTACAGCTAACGAGAATATTCGATAGTATGTTCAAACTATTTCGAGCATTAGATTCTTTCCAATACTCAGAAATGATATCCTTTACTATTTTCAATATGTGTTACAATCTCATTAAATTCTTGCTCCACTCTTACATCATGAAAAGTCCTTGTTCGCAGTGAACTCTCATTCTTTCCTTGCCGTCAAAACATCAGTTGAGATTTCTGAAAAGAACTTTTCCTGACTTTCTTTGACTGATCGATATCGGATGCTACCAATCTAATTCATTCAAACCAGTAGACATGCGCACTTTGAGCGCCCAATAAATTTAGAACAAAGTGCTTGACAGCACACTTTAGCTACAAATAAAGAGTCTAATCTATAATTTAAGACCTGCTACATCAAAATTCCAAACACATTTTCAACGACTATAATGCGATCAAATAGAGGCGATATCTCGGTACTATTTGGCCGCCAATTCATCACTAGCAAGAATTGAACTTAATTATTATGAATGCAATATACCCCTCGGGTCTGCGTCTAAATTTCGGAAAATTTAATAAATGGTTAACAATTATCTATATGGACATTCTTTCAAAAGAACAGAAACAAACTGTTCTCAGCGTATGATTTATTGAGATACTCTTGTTTCAAAAATACTGGATGTCCGAATGAGATCAGCTTTATCTGACAATATGATCAAAGATGTTCAGTCATACTCCAAGTTGGTGTCGATCAAGCTGAACTACAGTCATGGAGAATATTCCCAGATAATTAATTCCCAAGAAGAAGGAAGGATATCATCATTGAGTTTCGGGCATCTTGATTCGTGATTGTTAACTGAAAACGCTTTCTAATCTCGGAAATCTTCTTAAAAGTGTGAAAAAATCAAGTCATACTATCATTGCGCACTAGTTAATTCCATTCATTTTCTAATAGATATCCCGAAAAAGAATCGAAGATGTTCTGACAGGATCACTCATCATTTATAGATTATAATTGATACTAGTAAAATGTTGAATTCAAAATAGTTTTCTAAATTTTCACTACAAATAAATATATTAACTTAGTGGAGTAATTACGAAATTTAGCGGAGTTTTCTCTTGTCAAATTGTATCTGGTGGAGCAAATTTTCAAAAGATACTTTTTATATTCCAAATAGAGCCTTTGCAACTCTAATATCTTAGAGATTGATTTGCGAAAGAGAGAATATTCGAAATAGTTGACACAGTTTCGCTGCATATTTGCAAAACTCTGCATGCTTGAGCACTTTCAGAATCTCTTCGTGCTTTGTCGATTCTTTGATTCATTATTTCACTCAGACCAGTTTCCTATGAGGAATGGATGAGATAGTTGATTTCGTCAATTATTCAATCGAAAATTATTTCCGAACAGCAGTACCCTTTACCACCTGCTACTGTAAGCAATGATGTACCTTTGAAAATCTTACTGAGGAACATAGATCAACGCAATTCATACTATGAAAAGATCGCCAACCGAAAAAAATGTAGGCTCATTTTTACTCTTAATATTTCTCAAGCTATGTATTTTGAATGGCTCTCGAGAGAACTTTACTGCGTTTTAATACTTTCGAATTAAGAGTCAATAGAAACAAAAGAATTTGAAGCCAATACATTTCAAAAACTCCTGTAGGATGATAAATGACACAATGCACTAAAGTTTATCTGGTTCTATAGTAATCATGAATTAGAAGGATATTAAAAGAAGTCACTTAGACTAGCAGATACCCACACATTTCTTCGATCATTTGCAGGTTAAAGTTGGAAAAAGATTTTGAACACACCTACTTTCGTGTTGAAATGCTAGTAGGAACAATAGTTGATGCAATCTAAATTATGTGAAAGGTTGAGGTTCAGCATCGTGGCAGCATCAAAAAGAAAATTTAACTATTAGAATGAGACAGTTTTTCAGCTGATAACGGAAGGAAATATAATATAAAAGTAAATTCATAGGTATTTCCATGTGCTCACAAATTAATTTTTATGTTGAACTGAAAATAGGAAAGCGAAAACATTGTGTTAAAACGATCTAGTCAGTAGCATACTAGGTTTTTTATGCGTGTTTAAAATATTAGTCGAAAGGACAGATGATGATAATAAGGGGTAATATTCGGGTATCGATACCTCTCAAAACAACTTTCAACGACGAAAATTCATTATTCAGTTAACTAAAAGCAGTGTCTCATTCATATTTGTTCTTTCAGATAGCTGCCAAGTTAACAATGGCGAATGTGGCCCGAATGCAGATTGCTCACACGATGGTTCGACTAATGCCATCATATGTAAATGCAAGACTGGTTACACAAACACAGGAACCGGTACTTCGGTTAGCTGCACAGGTACGTCTTGTTTATATAAACAATAAATTCAATTGTGTTACTGTGTAAGGATTCACCTTGGTTTATATATTGAGTATTATAAGACTTCATAAATTCGAAAAGTTCAAATTTCAGTTTTGGTTAACTGTGTTGACTGAAAACATCATTTATTGCTTAAATTGCATGAGATCTAGGATCTGAAGAAAATTTCCGATCTGAAATTCGGTTCTTCATATATGTAATAAGAATCAAAGTTATCTTATCTTACAATTAAACAACCGATCCTTTGCTGTTGCTAAGATGCAACAAGCTAATCTGTATCATTCGTATGCTGATCTATCCGAAGCATACATTGCTCTATATTCTTTATGCAGCATCCTATCAGATTACGTTATTTCAGTCGTTTTCCAAAATGATTTTTTCAGAATCCAATTATGAAATTTCCATCGAGCAAAAATGACCGAAGCAGTAACGTGTCGGAATTTTGAGATTCAAACACCACTTTATAGATAGCGTTCAAATTTCCGAACTGTCAAAAGGAGTTCTATTGTGTGCTGAAATTTCTAGGGTGAAGATAATACTACACTCGCTATACAATCAGATAAGGAAACATGATATTGCTCTGGTAGTCAAATGACGTACAGATCTAGGAAGTAAAAATTGAGTAACCTGCACACTTCTTCACCATGTAGTTCACTCGAATGGAAGGAAAGCTAGTTCTTATTTAGCAGGTACCAGCTTGTATCTAAATTATCGAACTATGAATGCTGTTGTTTCTCATCTCTACCATATTTTATTCATATTCACATAAAAGCCACACTCGAACCAATCACGTTTATTCATACTTCGTAGACCGTATTCCTACTTGGATTATTTAAAACTAAGTGATCATTGTACCAAATTTTAATTTCAGACAGTTGTCAAGTAAATAATGGTGGATGTGACACAAACGCAGATTGTTCTCACGATGCTGTGACGCATGATATCATCTGTAACTGCAAGACTGGTTATACAAACACGGGCACGGGTTCTTTGGTTAAATGCATCGGTCTGAGTTCTAAATTATCTTATACGTATCTTGAGACGAACATCGATTAGTATTTTTAGACAGTTGTCAAGTGAACAATGGTGAATGTGATCAAAATGCAGCTTGTTCTCATGATAGTACAACGAATGCTATTGTCTGTAAATGTAATACTGGCTATGTCAATACAGGCTGTAACAAATCAGTTCTTTGTACAGGTATAGTGTATGTCTCGGTATCATGTTCTCGTAAATCATTAATTCATCACAATCGAAATGTAGATAAGCTAACTAGCTTATCCTCTTTATACTTTTTTCTCATAGTTTCGGAACTTTGACCTCTCTAGTACTTTATTCATCATAACAACATAACTCTTTCCTATTTTTTCAAACTCTCCTACTAATCATCATCGATAGATCCCATTTTTTGATCATTAACATGCTTTAAGCAATCATTATAAGCCATGATGTTTGCTGAAAATTGCAATTAATTCAACTGAATGGAGAGAGTGGCATTTGCCCATAAGTCATAGATGAAAATGTCAATCATCAAATGTTTTTCTAATATCCATGACACAAATAAATTCTACAATGTAGAAGTTCAGTAACTTCATGCTCATACAGTTCTTTCAACGTTGAAATAAACTTGATTTTCTGAAGTTTATTCCTATTGATTAGCCTGCAGTTGTCGGACGTTGAAGAAAACAGAATAAATTTTATAATCTTTTGCCAGAGAAGTGACAGCTTACTTCTGGTCTTCGAGTGCGAGACACGTACGAATGTTACACATCCGAACTAAATATGTTTAAGTAAAATGATCATTGTTTTTGTCATCCTTCTTCGCTTCTTTATCGACACTGAAATCTAATTATAAGCTACTTTTAGCATGAAGCAGTTTAATCCAATAATTCCTTTCAAGACATATTGCATTCGACCAGTAATCGATGTAAAGTTAGTATTCTTACCTTTTGAACTGGAGCACGATGATTATCATTTTGAAATGTAAAGACTTCGATTCCAATTGAATTTTTCCGTGTTTCTGGAGATTTCGCAAGAGAAATCTACTGCTCAATCTGCAAAATACAACAATGATAGTTGAAACAGATTCTGTTTCACGTAATTTCAATATTGTTTCCTACTAGAAGTTTGTTCCCTCGTCTGAATTATTCAATTAGTAGAAAGTCATCCATTATCAAGAGAGGCAGTGAAAATTTATAAGAACAATTCGTAGCCAATGAATTATTCACTGAAAGGCAATCTGGACGAAGTTCAATATAGTCTGAGAAACAAAAATCGACAATTATATGCAAATTTCTTTTAAAAATAATGCCGATGTATAAAATTTTCTTCGTACAGCCTGATTTTGGCTACACGCTACTTAAGAAGATGACCCCCTGCGTAATTTGAATGAGTGACGATTGTCTTCATGATTTCGATTCTACACAGTTGACGTTTCAGTAAGATTCCTTGGGGAATATGACTTCATTCTGTTACCAATAATTTTTTCTACTGTAGTAAAACAACCACCAGACACAGATGCCAGAAAAATCGATTTATAAAATATTGCAGCCTTTACCGAGAAACTCCATTTATGTAGCATATGCTTTCACATGGTCATGATTCATCTATTCTAACATTAAACGACCTCTAAATAATCTTCCCGTTTCCTTATAAGAAATGTCGACTAGTTATAGTGTAAAACTCTTAGAAATATCATTCGACTCCGCTGGTTTCATCTATACTTTTTCTTAGTATGAAGCATGAATGAGAAATACTGCGTCTTCAGACTGAATTCTATAGAATCCGTCGATCTACTATTGGTCTACAAGGCCAAGCGATTTCTAGATGATGTAGTAGTTTAGTAAAGGAACATTCAACATTCTTTATCTCTCTTCATAGAAATCACAAAGTATATATCATGGAAATATACGCGTGAAATATGTTCTAGCAAACCCAAGATGGACTGTAGATTGATCCATACAAAGATTGATGCATGAATGTTTTGGGCAGAATATCCAAAATCAATAATGATACATCGTTTCTCGTTGCCTGTCAAATAGATAGTACTATATTTTATTAGCTTTATCAGTGAAAACGTTTCTGGTTGAGGATATTTTAATAATCATGAAAAGTTTGAGAATTGTATTCATAAATATAGAAAAGTAATCATCTACAAGTACTACTACAAATATGACTTTCTGGACTAATGTAGCGTTTTTTTCATCTGGACAAAACTGTAGAGGTGCATGTTTCACCTCTAAATCTACTAAAGTTTCAAAAAGATTTTTGAAACTGAAAGTTTTATAGTGACCCTCTTATAATTGACAAAATCAACTGAATTGTGATTGCCAACCCCTGCATAATGTTAAATATAGTTCGATCTAAGAGTTTTATTTGAATAGAGCATTAATACAGATGTATTCTTTGCTTATCATCTCTATTTTATTGTCATATGCTTTTTCAGATAGTTGCCAAGTAAATAACGGAGGATGTGATTTGAATGCTGCCTGCACGCATGATAGTTCAACTAATGGAGTTGTATGTACTTGCAAAAGTGGTTATACGAATGTTGGTTCAGGAAATGTCGTGACATGTATTCGTATGTTACACATATCAGAATTCTGTTCTTTTAAGAATCTCGTAGCTTTATCTTAAATGTAGAATCAACGACAACTCTAGCTCCTGGCACCCAAAAAGGTTATTGTAATCATGCACATATTGGCTCAACGAATCCTGGATTTCAAACTGGTCAATGTCCAATTTCACCAGATGGATCCCAATACGGATGGCATTTCGTTCTCCAAGGCACATCAACGTCCTTTGTATCAATTCACTGTGTATTCAAATCAGCCGGTGCTGTCACTTCTATGATACAAATACCAAGTAACAAACATGCATATGTATTCACACCCACGGCTGATACACTTCTTGATGCATGGGCAGTGGTGCAGGGATCTGGTACAGAATTCATACTAAGTAACGTTTGCAATCCTTCATCATAACTTGGCATCTATTTATGTTTAACCACATCTCCAATATTTATCAACTTTAATAACTTCATTTCTTTTTCGTTCCAATGCTAATCAATATTGAATTTTTCTTGTAGTGGGTGGGATTTAATAAAATTTTACTATTTTATGGTGATTGATAATAAATATGTCACAAAAGATTGGTTGTTTTTCTAATCAGTGTGTGCTCTTCAGCATGGATGCAGTCCCAAGTAACTTCATTTAAAATGAATTGTTCAAAGAACTATTGTAGCGAGGCATACGTAAGACATGGCAAAAAGATGCAAACTGCCGCTTTATGCAGCTATGATTTCTTGTCTGTTTCGTATCATATACGTAGAATTAAAATCCAATTCCACTCTTATCAGTTTGTGAAAATATAACTGATAATCAGTAGCCAATTGAAAAAGTTGAATGCAAGTGGCATAGTTTTGTAGAAATGACTTTGACTTCAATCAATAGGCATCAATCGTAGATAACAATCTTCAGACTTCAGTAATCGAAACAAACGAATTCAAAATGTTTTTTTAAATGATGATTCATAGAGCGAAATAGTATTGTAAGATGCTATTTTATTTAAGTCTCTACTGAAAATAGTTTTAGTGCTTGGCAATATCCTTGCTATCCCAGGTCAATCATCAACGGCCGTGAACGACCGTATACCTATTTCTTACGGCGAAACACGACGAGAGTATTTTTCGACCGTTTACTATCTTCGTAAACGGTTAGCGTGAAAAATCCGCGTAGATGTTCGCCATAAATACACGCTAACTGTAAACGATAGTCGGATATCACTGTAAATGATCGAGTACGATGACTGTAAATGGTTTAGAAAACGACTGCCATCATTCTACTGTATTCGTTCGTAAACAGTCATTTACGACAGCATCTATTCTCTTTCACAATATGGAAAGGAAGACACACCGAATCTTTTAAATTTTTTTAATCAAACAAATCAAAAGATAAGATGCTGATAATATACCCCGCACAGCAAGAGCAGGGCGGAAGCATCGGTCTTTGTCTCACCTGGCCTATTCGGAACCAATTTCACACTGCGCTCCAAGACATCTGTAAACCGACAAGAACTTCTGAGAAAAATCCACAAGCAGAAGTTTGCACATTTTGAAAGGTTATATGTAATGACAGAGAGGGTGTCGTGCACAGCTTTCTAAGTCCAAGGTAGGATACTCACTGTTATCACTGCTACAACTACTTTTTCAAGATTCTCCAGCTGCTTCAGTGATCATTTTGACATGTAAGTAGACTACCTTAGTAGAACCAGCATATCTACCTGGAAGCTCTTTCTCACATCTGGCCTTTGTCTGGAAAATCACTCAAGCAACACTAGATACTTTTAAGTTATCTTCGAACAAATTAAGCACGTCATTAATCACGAATTCTCTTTGTAACGATTTCTGATAGAAGGGATGTAAGTGATGATGAAATTACTTTTTTATTTGTATCATATAATCGTACCGTTTACATAAAAAAATCATGTGCTTATATACCCAGTCAAGACAAAGAAGAATGGAGCATGAAAAGAGAGAATACAAAGTCTAGGGAAGGACTGTGAAGTAAGAACAATAAGATAATGACAGAAAGTAAGAACAGTAAGCTAAGTATTCAAAGTGAGAACAATTGAGGACAATGAAGTATGGGCAATTCATAAGATGAGAAGAGATGAAGAGAGAAGGTTAGACATACTTTATACAATGCACTCAAACGGTAGCATTACATCCCTGGGTGGGATCTGGACGTTCTCCGTACAGAACGTCACATTCTATCTGCAAGTGCTCTATACAAATACACATCAAGGGGTCATAATAGCACCATGCGTCCATGAGATTTCATCATCATTCCTTCGATGCTTCTCGCATTTCCGGACTCTCCTATCAACTCTGCTACAGACAACATGCTAGTCCCAACGGGGATGGTTTTTCTCAGGCCATCTATGAGTAGATTGAATCTGGGATCGGTGGGATGATTTTCACAAAACGTGATTTTTGCAAGATTTCTTTGATGCTTTTCATATTTTTAGTATTTCTCTCAATTGCAGCTATTTTGAGCTTCCAAGGCACGATTGCTATTGGTTTTGGCATGCTCTCTATTGATAGGCTGGATCTGGGATCGGTAGTAGAATTTTCACAAAGGATGATTTTTGCAGTATTTCTTTGAGACGCTTTAGCGTCGCATCATGTACGATTGGTCTTCATCGATTTACATCGGATGAGGAATGCGAGGGACTTCTTTTGTCGACGGTCTGGATTTTACGATTCCGATTTAGTTTCGGAAGTTTTGTTGCTAGGATTTGTCCATGATTTGTATATTTTCGGATCTTTACTCCTTATCGCACAGTAGTGATCTGATTTTGCTGTTCACGGAAATACCGCTGTTCATTGTCAGTAACGACTTTGTTACGGCCTTAATCTTCATCGTGTTTGATCTTCTACGTTGTTTTTTACGACCGTAATACGACCGGTTGCCGGAGGTATAGTGTCACTTCAGGCGTCTGTATATGACATGGCGATATACGGCCGTGATACGGTGCATACCGAAACGTTAAAATAAGGGCGCGTAAGTGGTCGTAAATTCCTAGTATACGGTTGAATACGTTATCGTATACGATCGTAATTGTTTATCTTGATGCCCGTCCTAGGATATTATTAACATTAAGATTATAATAAAATCAAAGTATAATACTACATGGTTACGATTCAGATTTCATTCAGAAGGAATAATGAAAAATAAACACTGGATCAACATGAACAGTTAGCCCACATTTGTGCTGTAAACGAACACAGTAGTCATTTCTGCAAGCATCCCATCCCACACCTTTTCCTTCAGCCGTCTTGACAGATAACAGTTCACTAAAAAAATTGGTATATTCTCTTCTGTTTATCTTTGATTTTTGAGAACTAAAAAAAAACATAGCTTCATGACTCAAAAATTGTTTAATAATTGAATGCTGCTTCCTTTTTTTGAAACGTTTTTTTAGGATCAATTAGTGTTGAGGCAATGGTGCGAAAGAAACAGTCAAACTATTTAGTCAGTCGCTTGCTTTCTTCTTCGATATTTACGGTAATATTTATGTTGTCGATCATTTACATGAATGGGAATAGTAACAACGTTTCTCAAACCAGTTGCCCACATTGAACCGACACTCAACTTAATACTTAGGCCTCACCAAAAGTTCCTAGATTGTCAAAAAGAATATAAGCATTTGGGGATATTTTAGATTTAACTTTATAAAATGTTGAGCATGGCTGTCATTATTAGTTATACCAAGTTCAGTCCTTTCTATAAATTTGTTAGAATTTGTTTTGAAGGCTTTTTCGAAAAATTTTTAGCTATCTTGGATCCCGCATGAACTAATCATATTTCATTTGTTTCAAGAACTTAGCGAAATTTTGCTCGATCAGGTCACTTGCGTTCTAGCGTTACTAGTAATGGGATATGGATTTATTTTATATAGGTTAGTCCTAATTCATCTGATGCTAGCTGGCTTATTGAAGATGAATCATTAGCGACTAAAGCTCATGAAGACATATTTTAACCAAAACTTTGTTTAATATATTGTTTAAATCAAATAGTCCTCAGTGTAGATAAAGGCAAGACTGTAGGTCACAAGTATTTTATTGAAAATCGTCCGAAGCCTTTTCTTAATGAAATATGGACACAAACAGAGACTTAAGGTTCAAAATGTCCAAAGTTGCTTGACGATTACCATTCACTTGATACTCATCCCATGCAATTATTTATATGACAAAAGAAGTCATCAATATAATGTCATACCCACCACATTGGTCCGGCCTGATACTATGTAATTTTGGCTAATTAATTCTATCGAACGTAGTTTAACTGGTTAAATAAATGAAAAATGATTAGGTCATGCGGAATCCAAGGTTCCTAAAACTTTTTCGAAAAAGCCTTCGAAAAACTTCTAACAAATTTATAGAAAGGGCTGAACTTGGTATAACTAGCAATAATAATTATCCTCAACATTTGATAAAACTCAATCAAAAATATCTCGAAATCTTTCTATTCTTTTTAACTATCTGCGAACTTTTGGTCAGACCTAAGTACATATTCATAGTCTAAGAAGGGTATAATTAGAAGTTCGGTTATCATTTGCAAACCTGTTTGATTGAAAATAACTTAGTATTGAGGTCATGCAAAGTCTCTAATCTATTGAAAAATAATATTATGATTTTAAAGAATAAGCAACTTATCATCGATGGGTTAAGTGCCTTCAAAAACCAGTTCATCAAATATAAAAAGTCAAGTGACCCAATTCGAAACAGAGTTTGAGCCTGAATTTCATATTTTTGTCGCCATCTTTTATGTACATGATTGCGAGTGAGCAGTTGCAGTTATTTGTTGAGTATATGTAGACTTTGATTATTGTCCGTTTATCATGTCTTGATTTACGCCTTAATGAAGAAGAAAGAAAGTTATATTCAATTAATGAATGATTACAATCTGAAAAATAGAATTTCTTAAATTGAACAGTTCATAGGCGAGAAGAGTACAGACATCGATTAAAGCTTAACAAAAATAAAGATCACTAGAAGACACATATTCACATAACTTTTTCAAACTAATACTTTCGATCTATTCAGACTATCTTTCTTTTCCTAGGAAACATTTAAATTGACCTCTAGTGAGCATATTCGTATTAAATAACTGAAGTTTAGATTCTTCTGACGGTAAGAAAATTTCCCTGTTAGATAATATGAAACCTGATGATTTTTTAAATGACCAGAATAGCTTGAATAACGTAGAAATTTTTTAAACTCAGTAATAGTCATGTCATTTTCCACTAGAGTTGCGTAGACATTTCTGAATACAACACACCGGTTATTTATTTGAACTTGTAAGTACCTTGACAATATCATTTTACTATAATCTAATGAGTAGTAGAACATGTAGTATTTTGTTATGGTCAAATGTAGCTATAAAATTCGATGTCTACAGCAACCTGTTCTCAATCCTGATAGACTAGAACAAGATCTTTTAAGCCCCCCCCCCCCCCACCTACTCGAAAATTGATCTTAACCCAGGAACGTTCGAATTATATGAAACTTACAGAATATGTTAGACTTGGCTTGAAAAGACTATGGTTATATTTTTAGCCCTCCATCATAATGTTTG
This sequence comes from Rotaria macrura, assembly GCA_900239685.1. Lineage (NCBI taxonomy): Eukaryota > Metazoa > Rotifera > Eurotatoria > Philodinida > Philodinidae > Rotaria > Rotaria macrura. The sequence continues at coordinate 14,420 of OENT01003017.1, forward strand.
GTTCAGATACGAACCTGACAAAGGTCAAAAATGGCAAATTTGGCAATCCAAATTTCGCGGTCCAGGTTCGTGATATATCTTTAACTTTCTTTTGTTAGAAAAAGAATGTCAACATGAAGGGCATTACAGAGTCCTTTCTTTTTAATTCTTACTTTTTCAGCGGAAAACGGGCATCACGAGTTCAATGACTTCAAAAAACCCGAATAGGTTTCTTTTTTTGAATAGAGTCCCCTCGTGTTATATAGTTCTAAAGAACGGTTTTCGAAAAAAGGGCTCTGTGGTGCCCTGCATCTTGCCATGCTCTTTCAAAAAAAAAAGAATTTTAATGCATCGTGTCGGTCTGGACTGAGAAATTCGGGTTGCGCATTTGAGATATCGTGAATTGAGAAAAAAAGGAAAATCATTTTTTCACACGAAATATGTCAATATTTGAGAATTCGTGACAAAAACTCAGCTTTTTTAGAGGGGCTTACAGAAATCCTCAAAGTTTCCAGCAAAGTAGAGGTTTTTGGTAAAAACCTATACTAATTCTGAAGGAGCGAAAAACGCGCTAACTTTTGATGTATTAATCTCAATTTCGAAATTTTTCATGAAATTGACTTTTTTTAGGGGGGGGGGGGGCTTAAATGCATTATGTTGAGCAACAAATAATAAGAAAGTTGTTGGGAATCGATTAAAAATCAGTCACGTAGTTCAATGTGTCCTTGGCAGCATTTGAAAAATCAAATGAGCTGCTCAGGATACAATCCACATAGAGGCAAAACGAAAATACTTAGGTCCTGAAATAGTCATTTAAACATCGAGGAACACACATTGAATATGAATACAGTTATTCCAGAGATCTTGTTGGTTCTTTTAATTAATAGTACAAAACAATTTTATTGCTTACCGTAATAAGAAGAATGCTAATAAGTTCGTTGTAGATGATTCGATTGTAGCTGAAGTTGAAAATGAATGTGATTGATATGTGTCTTCTCTTCCATACTCATATCTTACTATCCTTAGATAACCGAAATCTTTGAGATGGGATATAAATAGATGTGAATATGATTTGAAAAAATTTGCATTTAATAGTTGAATGTTCGAAGAGTCTCACCACTAACTGCTTCATCCAAGTATATATTCAGTAGCTTATTTTATATGAAACTTACGAGGGAAGGTCACCAAGTGTTCAATCGCTTTTTGGTCGAAACCTAGTCAGTTGTATGTAATCGACC
>OENT01003019.1:0-11251 GCA_900239685.1 Rotaria macrura
TTTTTAATTGATTTAGGGGGATTATTCTGATTAAAATGGATTTTAATTGATTAGAAAACATGAAAATCGGTTTTAATTGAGTATTTCATTGAAATTACTCTGGTATTGAGGATTATAATCAATTTTTCTTTGCGAAATCAAATTTAATCAGATTTTTGGACCAATTTTTTTACATGGGAATCTGACATAGCTCCTCTAGAATATGATTTATTAAAACGTTGAAATCGAAAATAACTTATGTTTTTGAAAATTTGTTTCGTTATTCGGACAACTTCAGTATTAAGTTCAGATGTTGTATGATTTCCAATCAATGAAATTCGATGAATTTCATGGACAGATAGATCAATAGGTTGCGCTTACGGGCTACTAGTGACAACACCAAAATTTTCAATGAACACTGGCAATGCTGAACTGATATCGGTGATACAGTGAATAAATGAATACGGAAGTCTATTATCATAGCAATTCTTACAGCAGTACCCATTTTCCGCTATCACTCACTACACAAAGATCAACATTTTCTGTAGAAGAATTTTCAAATTGGTATTGACGGTGAAAGGGCGGATAACCAGATACTATAGGAAGTTTGAGGAAAACTCTTAATGGATTTAATGTAACCTCGAGAGCCATGACTCTACAGGAGAAAACTTTCCCACTGTTTTTTCAATTTAACCAGCACTATTCAAATGCCACAGCTATATCCATCACAGTTATTTTCAACTATTTTTTGTCGATGTATTCCAACTCGTTATACTCCCATACCATCATGGTAACGGAAAGAAACCATTATCTCGCACTTCAAGATCCTCAAAATTATGCTTGCATTCAAATAATTTCAACAGGTATAAAGAAAAAGAAACTCTGTTGACATTCGAATTGATTCAGCTAGCCTAGGTCTCGGTTAATCTCCACAAATCTCTGATACTACTGATATTCAAAGTAGAATCGCAGAACACAGATAAATTCAAACTGCAACTATTTTAATTACACTCATATTTCAACAGTTTTCACAAGCTTTGACACGAAGACGAAGCATGTCAATCATGCATATACCGATATTCAACTAAAACCACTACAGTCAGAATCTAAGCAATAGAACAGCCATCAAATAGAGCCGCAGATTTCCCCACTTTCGCATAACTCAGATGTTTTGAAATAGCCAAGCCTACAAAATTATTTTTGATGTAAAGAATTTTCTGTACACCGCAGTCCACCTATAGTAGGAAGGCTATCAAAACTATATTTTGTTTCGAAGAATTTTCAATACAAACTGAAATCGCACTATTATCAAATTATTGAATTACACTTAGTTTTCAAGAATTTTACGCGCTTTATTGACTAAGAACTCGCCTTTTATAACGCTGAACCTCTGAAAGCGTATTAAGCGATGAGAAACACGTTTCCTATGACAATTAATACGTTAGTAACGAACAAATTCGAATCGAAAAGAACACTTCTGGAAGCAACATATTGCAACTTGTTCATGTAGCTGAAAAGCATTCATCTTAAAAGCTCATCAAAATGTTGAAAACCGACTTCATACAGTTTCAAAATATGCTTTTCCGTTTATTCTGAATGCGATCAGAATAATGTCAAATGGATTCCTCAATATGAATGAAAATAGGTGCACTAAAACTCAGGGTGCCAATTCACATTTAGTTTTCGTTCAATTTACATAGAGATTAAATTATAAACAATGTTTATTCAAAAATAAGTATTACTGATAAAAATTTGTATCTAACATAATAAAAATATGTTATAATTCATATAGTAAGTATTAACTAATAATAATTTATGTTTAAATTGAATAAAAGTATTTTTTAATAATTTACATTTAAAAACTACAGTTATTGTAAGTTAAATTTAGTTAAATTATGAATTATAACTAATTTAGCTCATTTTAAACCAATTACCAAAAACAATATATATATTTTTTTAAATAAACTGGAAAATATCATTCCAAACTTTTACTGACAGTACTGTTACTACTTAAAGCGAACAAATTCGATTAACACAAATAGAAAATTTAACTGTTTTCAGATATGCCTAATTTTAGCCCAATTGTTTATTAGCTGCTTCATTACTACAATTTCATCTGGCTGACGCATTAAAAGGATTTTTTGACTAGGTGAAAATGGTACATGAGACATCGAAACAATGTCTATACCACCAGCCAGTTTTCGGCGTTTTCTGTGACCATCTCACATCATTATAATTCTATTTGGAGGCATTTTAATACCGTTTTATTATTGAGTTCCCTTCCTGGGATTTTCTCCGCTCAAAATGTTGAATGTTAAGAAGGCTTATAGAACAAAACCCGAGGCGTTTTAGCGAACAAAAGTTGCAGGAGTCTTTTTCTCACCTCCTTTTACTTTTTTTCGGCTAAAAAATGAGAATTTGGTATGCATTTAGAATCAAAAATTTTCACACTATTCTCCTCAAACATTTGGACGTTAATACAGCCTGAAACACAAAAGGGCAGGGGTCTTAACGAAAAGATTTCCCGCCATTTCTGCGTTCAAAGTTTATAGTGTTTGAGCCCCCAAATACTTTCAATTGCATGTGTGCTAAGAAAGGAAATTTCTCATCGCTATCGTGCTTCAAAATGTGAGCATGTAGAGGCCGAAAAACGAGAAGTTGATGCTTTTTAACGAGCAAAAGTTCTTCTCTTGATTTCGTACAGAATTTTCCAATTTAGACTGGCAGATACTGAGAACAAGGTGCATGCTAAAAGAACAAAGTTTTTTCTTTTGAAACTGTGAGCGTTTATACGACTTTTAATTAACTTTCGGGCCTAGACACTTATGTGCACGTATAACAGTGATGTTTTTACAGCAATTAAATACGAATAGAAAGGAGTTTTATAACCACAGAAACAGCTGAAGCTTGACCATGGTAGTAAATATACTCATGAATCGTTGGGTTACTTGAAGTTTTATGCACTGGAAAATGCTTATATTTAAATGCGGGGCGTATTTCAGTTATCCAAGCGAATTCTCTAGCAATTATATTCCATCACACGACCACCTGTCTCTTATTCTGCTATGGATAATAACATGAAGATGAATCTGACGTACAATATAATAATAAAAGCTAAAAAGTTGCTTATATCGAAACAGAAACCAAGTATTTCATGTAAATGAAAGGTAATTTTTGGTTCGAATAGCACTTATAACATCTTGAAATAAGAAAATTGAAGTTCACAGTCGAAAATAGATTGGTTCTATAATTTCAACTATGTTATTTAAAGACATAACAGGGTTTTACTATAAACATGAAAGACGTATCGAACCATTACTCATCTTGAAGAGATTAAACTGTAACGATCGAGTAAAAATAAAAAAACTAATTCGGATTGTACATTAACCTTTTTTCTATTAAGCATTGGAGTTACATCTTTTGTTTGAACTGAAAATCTCACAGTTAATAAAGCTAATTTTCTATTACAAAGAAATAACAAAATTCTTTGTCGTTATTTCGAATCACACTAAGACAGTTTGCGTTGATCAGGACTTTATACGTTGCTCACTTCGTCTTGAGAAGCTTAGTTCCTTTTGAAAATAATTATTTGCTGTATATTAAAATAGAAAAATGGCCGTATTTTTCTCATATATGTCTCTTAACTACCTCAGTCATTCGCTTTCGTGTTTCTCTAGTGAGCAATATATGAAGAAGTAGTAAACACTTCAGCTCTGGATCGTAGTCACGGCGGATTCCCTTTAACTTCCTTTGTTATCAAGTACACCTACTCAAGTAAGAAAAAAATGAAGGCAGACTGAAGACATAATTAGTCAAAAATGTTTACAACACCCGTTAAGTCTAGTCTGAAACACATTGCATATCTGTCTTGCCTAGTCAACTTTATGAGGAATTTTCTTCAAACACGTCTGAACTAGTTTGATATGTCCTTAAGCCCAGCCATGTCTAGCCCATTTGGCCTGTGTTATGGTATGAGTGTTATACCATTATACATCTTTTGTTTTGTTTATCTTCGTTCGTTCTGTCAGACGTTCCTTAGTGTATATTTTGTTTCTCTTCTATACTTTTGTTCTTTTTCTTTTGTTTGAACAAATCTTGTGCGTTCTCTTTCATCTCTCTCTCGCATCTTAAGAAGCTAAAAAGGATGTGATGATATTATGTCGAGAGAGAAATCTATTGTTTGGTGCTGCGCAGTTTAATTATGCGCAACGAGATATAAGAGAATTGGATAAGAAAAAGTGGGGATAATAAATATCATCAGATACACATCAACGTAAAAAATACGGATATAACAGTCGGTTAACCAAATCCAGACTAGTAGAACGATTCGAAAATGAGGTGACAAGATAGATTTGAACATCTAATCCGCAGTGTTCGAAATATGAAGAACATCTTGGCGGCATATTAGGACACTGACATAGACTGCTATCAGTACATATAGTCTAAAACATAGATTGACTCACTTCCATGCACTGCAAATCAGAAATAAGTCGACGCAAACGGTATTGACTAGTCTGAAATGGACTCAACAGTCATTAGGATTACTCTAAAGCATCCTCTGGACACTTTATGACTAGTCCCTTTTTTAAGGAGTAGAGTGTGAATCCCATTCAATGCTTATCAAATTTTTTACAGTTAGAAGAATGGTTGGAGAGTCCACCGTAATCAATTGTGCTGTCAAAGATACACAATGTCTATAGGGTATTTCTGTCTTCATACTTTTTATTCTATTTTGTATTTGTATCTAATAAAACTTGAAGATTATATCGAAACAAAATTGCAAGAGCAGATACTAAGAAAAATACCTATATCCCTGCCCAGTGTTGATTAATATATTTATTCAAATTGTGAGGCGTAATGAATTAAAAAAAATTCAGAAGCATCTGAATCTTTTGATATTATAATGTGATATTAGTACACATTAAGTATAATTCTAGTAGTTTTAAATTAAGGATACCCCCCCCCCATCTCTTTTCTCGACGTGATCTGCAAAAAGAAACCCTTCCTTTGAACGCGCTCACACCTGGAGGGTGTGGTTGGGTGCAGATGCGAGTGTGGCTGNATCCAATCTGCTCGTAAAAGGCTCAAATGTCGGTGTACCAGTAGGTTGAAGATGGGGTAGCATGTTTTAACTTGTTGCAAAATTCCGTAATAATGCTATTTTAACGATAATTTCCCCTTTGAACGACATTATGGCAGAAACTTAATGTTTTTAAACGCATCATTTTGAAAATTCTGTCGGCCTGACGTTATATTGGTTTTAAACAAGAAAATCACCCACACAGGCAACGGCAACGACTCCAAAGATTGTCATTGATCTGAGAAAAATCTCACCAATGTTAAGCAAGAACGAATATATACGTACATATTTCACATTGAGATCCGGTCCACATTGATGGGCACTAAAATAAAATGAAGAATATATTGACCTGCAATGAAAGGTCTGTGGTAGACTTACAGTACATGTGTTTGGTGCAGTACAATTTCCATCATTCAAACATGGCGATGAACAAACGGCTACAAAGTAAAAAACGTCAGCACCCAATCATTTATTTCATAAAGAGAAACTCTAAGAATTTGCATCGCTACTGATGAGTGTTTAAAAAATCAATAAGAAAAAGGTTATTTCATCGAATTTAAGACGCAGTCAATCAGAGAATAATGAATGCTTACGTACGTGTTGCACATTGGCATCCGGTCCATGAAGATGTGCACTAAAAAAGTAAAGGAACACATTATTCCCTTGAATGGCTGGTCAGCCGTAGACTTGCAGTGCAAATGTCTGGTCCAGTGCAACTTCCACCATTCAAACATCGCGATGAACATACGGCTAAAAAATACAAAAAACACTGAACTCCAACCATGCATCACAACCATTAAATTATCACAGGATTCACTTCTTAGTCACTGAATTTTCGTCAAATGAACTGACAAGAATGTGTTTTATTGAACTTCTAGGTAGAACCTATTAATAAGTAGCGTGGGATGTGGAAGAATATCGTACGCAGTACAGTAAAAGAAAATCCCTACTAATATGCCTTTGCAACGAACATTAATACATACGTGAAAATAAACAATTCGTGGACAATTTTCTGTCGGACATCTCACATTTTAATAAAAGTCGATAACAATACTAGAATACAAGAAATTGAGTTAAAATTAAGCTTCGAGCACAACAATGAAAGATTTTAAAGGGGCCATGTACTATTTTTTTAATGGAATTGTTGTTGAATGACTTAGAACTCTAAAAAATGAATCAGAGGGGTCTATAAAATTGGACCTTTCATACGGATTATATTTCCAAAAAAGTATTAGTTAATGAACTCAAATATTAGATTTTAACGAAAATGAAGAGACAGAGACGTTTAAAAAATGAGCTGACTTAAGCTGCAACAAATAAAAATGGATGAGGAATTTACGAATTCTTGTTGAGTGTTGTGAAACACACTCGAATGAATACATATACGAAACGATTTTGGTTGTCGTTATCTATCTTCGAGCACACATGCATACTGCTACCGTTTACAGGGATGCAACTATAGCAATTGCCTTGAACGCCGAAGTAATAATTTGTTGCTTCTTAGTGATATTCCAATGCATGAAATTTTTAAGGATATTTTCTTCGGGATGTAATTCAGTATTTTAGAAATGATTTTGATCCGCTTCGGTTGTTTTTCGGTGTGGATGTGATTATAATTCATCGCTTAGCTTAGAGCACACGCATGCCCACAATTACGCACATTTACACTCTTAAAGAGACTCAGGGACAACATTACAAACAAAAAGTATTTTGAAAGCACAATAAAAAACGATAGAAGTCGAATAGGTGAACGCTCACTGTGCTAATGATACGATTTATTCTGAGTAAGAGAGGCGAGAAAATTCTCATTTGATCTGTAACATGAGCTCAGGACAACTTAGAGCACATTTAAGAGTGAATAAGATGAAACCATTCGAATTCACTGCTTACTTCTGTTACGTTCCGATTGGACTTATCCTACAATTAGCCACTTTTAGATAGTCTGTACGCTAGATATTGGTAAATAAATTCAATAGAAACAGAGAGCCGACTTGATGACTTTAGCAAAGAGAAAAAGGAGACGGAAAAAAGAATTTCGAACAAAGGTCTAAAATAGAAAAAAAAATGTGCAAACTTACGATCTTTCTTTTCTTTCGCCAATGTGCTAATATTTTTACTAAGTTCACTAACTGCACTAAGTCCGATTGCTGTGATGGCTTGTACTTTGAATACAAATGTGGTGTTTGATGGTAGACCTAGAATAACTATCTCCGTATCATTAGCCGTTGTATCAATTTCAGTCCATTTGTTTTCTTCCACGTTCTCATTTTTGTGAACTAACATTTCACTACTGTATTTCCGATATTTAACTTTGTACTTGTTTATTTGTTCACTTCCACTCGCAACATCTGTCCATCTTAATGTTACATTATTGTCTGTAACAGATTCCGCATACGGTGCACCTGGTTTACTTGGTATGATGAAGTCTAATTTCTCTAATTCATCATTGTAGAGTGTAATTTCAACACTTTTAGTTGCATCAACGGAGTATTCTTCATCAACAATGAATTTAATCTTTAGATTTTCAACATTGTTCGCCGTGGCAAATTCAACGAATTGCCGTAATTGTTTTCGAATTTGCCCTATACGGCGACTGTTTTCAAACCATTTTGTGCGCGTTTGATGGCTGTAGGACGAGTTAAAATTTGTCTTGTGGTATCGATAATTGTACATATCATTAAGTTGCTGATCATCTTTTTCAACTAAACGAAATGAAAAACAGAAAACATAATCATATCGAGTATCACCAATGAATTCAATTAATGACGATGATTTAATCGTAATATTTAAGCTCGTCTCTTTTGAGATATTTTCGACCCATGAGGTTATCAGTGATATTTCTTTTCGTTTTTCTTCAAGCCATGATTGTAATTTTCTTTGGTTAAATGGCGATGAATCAACTTCTTTAAACAAATTAAATAAAACAGATTCTTCAATATCGGTATTACCGCGTAATTTCGGTAAATACTGTGCAATTTTTTCTTTCAAATCGCGTTGAAATTCTGACAATCGTGTAGCAAAATTCAATAAATGGTCTTTCATATAATTGAAATGTATAAATATTGGACTTTTTGATAAATCTAATGCGGTTACTTCTAAAGAATACAGTCTTTCAAACACCGAAATCGAGTAATCAATCAAGTTGGATGAAATTGCTCGAATGATTCGCTGCGCTTTACCATCTAACAAATTTAATGGATACAGCCACACTTTTTTGGGAATAACATTTTCATCATTTTTACCCAGAAGTAACGGTAATTGACGATAAATCCTAACCGCTTCACCAAACGTACTTGGATTTTCAGTCAAACGAAAATCACCATAAAATTTACAATTCAACTTATCGACGAAATTCTTTTCTTGATTGCTCATATTTAATTTAGCTTCTCCTTCGATTCTAAATGTTAATATTTTGTTGATCATCACATGTAAGCTATCGCTAATTCTTTTTTAGATTCAGTATTCGATATTGTACGATCAAATACTAAAAATGCGTCAGCACCATAAAGAACACCCGTAACGACATGTGTTGCAAGATCCTTATCATTTAAATATAGATGATTCATGTTACCTTCACCAAGGTATTTCTTTGTCAATTGTTGAAAATGTGTTGTAGTTGAATATTTCAGTGTCAGAAGTGCTTCATGATTTTTTTTCTGCGAATCTTCAGCGTATTTAGCAGAACCTGATATACTGATCAATCCACTAAACATACTTAATTTTAAACTACCTTCTACTCCTAGAGCTTGTGCCTTATTTTGAAATGAATCTTCAGTAATTACTTCAAATCCAGTATACGGTTGTTTACGTGTGCTTGTATTGTTAGCCAAGTTTTGAGGATCCCAAAGAGTAGCACCATTGATTATTTTATCACTACGTATATCATAGAGCATACCCAAATAAAAAGGGCGTCCCAATGCTGCCATTGTTATCGTCTGTTCTTTGGCCAATATTTGCAATGTCCAGTAATAAACTATTAGAAATAGCAGGCGTAAAGGAAACATTGAAGTTTGCTTTTTATGTTATTTTCTTATGGAACTACAATAAAAAGAAACAAATTCAAGTATGTATTTATGCGAAGCTACAGATTGACGTCTGCAGTGTGGTAACGAACGAGTTTAAAACTCTTGTTGCTTGGAGGGCGATGGTCATTACTCCTACACTGTAAATTTTAAAGAAATCCTATTTTCTAGAAAGTCGACTTTGAAATGGCTGTAGAACTTCTTAAAATTTTATAATTCTTTTTCCAAATTTCCAGTTTTCGGAGAATGCTTGATTTTCTATTTAATGAAAATTGAATTTTATTTTCTGCACAAAATCGTAACTTGAATTTCGACGATTTAATTTGAAATAAAAATTTATCGTTGAATTAATATGGGCATTACTAGAATATCCCTGTAGAATTTATATGAGATTTCTCTATTTCACAGCGTATCATGCATCTTATAGAATACAAAAAGTAAATTTCATTAAATCTGCTCAGACCATTGAGGATGGAGTTTTCAAAGATTCAAAGAAATTCGTGTGACGAATAACTTTTATTTCACTGTATACATATGGTAATGGATAGCAAATCGTCAAAGCGTATCAGTAGCATAATGAATGACGCTCGTGTAACACAGAATTGCAATGAATTTATTTATTTATTTTAGAATAAGTTACATCACTCTGATTTTGATAACTATAAGTGCTTACTATTCACATCAATTATCCCCAAAAAGTTCATTTCAGTACGCCCTGATTCTGTATGCTCGCTTTTTGACGTAACTGGATACCTACTCTATGTATCTTCAAACATAACTCTACTTGAACTGATTCTATTCTCTCTCGAAAAAGGAAAACAAGTTAGAGAGAAATACAGAGAAGAATATAGACTAGATTACATATATCTCAAACATTATGAGGGAATGACACTCGGAAGGACGTCCATCATATTTCACACAAGCTCAACTATATCAGAAAAATGTGTTACTGATCTATGTCATACAGAAAGAAGTTCCTTGATTGTTGCAAAATCGATTAACCTATTATATCTACTTAATATGCTCCGATCTCAGTTTATATTCTCTCGTCAGAATAATGTGCTCGTTGGCGCAATTCCTTCATCTCTTTTGTCTTCTAGAATGCAGATCTTTCTCGCGTTCCTTTTACAAACAAATTATTTCATTAGAAAAATTTAGAAAATTTTTTTCAGATGATACTTTAGTTTAAGCTTCTTTCTGAAGAGTATCTTACATCTATCTGTTCTAATTGACATCAGAGATTTAAGCATTGAAACCATCTAACTCAAGTACGATATTCACTCAAGTAGCTCGTTTCATTTATTCGAATACGATTAATGCGGAGCACAATTAAGAGACACAATAAGAAAATAAGATGGAAAATTATATAACTATTAACAGGACTACAGCGACTTTGTTATTAATACGCCTATGTTATGTGAATGATATTTATACATGTCAGAGCTTTGGGTTCAGAGCCATACAATAATATATAAATATTTTGATAAATGTTTAATGCAATGTGACTTTCCAATCCGATTTCATAATAATTTTACAAGATAAAACTACTTATTGACATGAATGTGGTTTTAGTCTTTTGCGCTGAATGAAGAAAATACAAATGTGTGATAAGAGAAAAATCACAAGCTAAAGATAATATAAATATAATTTTTTCATAATATATGACATTAAACAGCTCTTATCAAAGTTTCATTATATTGATAACATATAAAGAATACTCAAATACCAGAGAACAATAAAGTCTTGCTCATACTAACTATCGTTATATATGTAATAAAAACAGAAATCCTCTAACTTTTTTATACAACTATAAAGTATTTCTACTTTTACATTGATTTCAGTAACATCATTTTTTCTATATTCAGATTGAAACAGATAAATGTAACACTGAATTTTACATTTTGAAACACGATTTTGACAAGTGAAATTCTGCAACAGAACAGTGTTGTTATAGGTAAACAATTCTTTTTGAATTCAACTCTAAAGAAGCTGAAGCATTTTCAAGAGAACCAATTAATATTATTTATTCTTTGAATTTTTCTTATTTACAAAATGTTGCGTTCTCTAAGTTATAGAAACTATATTCAATTTTTAGAAGATCCTTTCATTAATTATGACAGATTTGTTTTAACTAAGGGTGTGAGTGTTAAAAACACCACTATCATCTCCA
>OENT01003020.1:0-11621 GCA_900239685.1 Rotaria macrura
CGTGTCGGTAACGGTCTCTGGGGGGGGAGGGGGGGAGGGTCCAAATTTCTACCCTAAACACTTCAACACTCCTTTCAGGTCGTGTTTCACAAAAAACATCTACTATTGCTCGAATGACTTACATGATGACGACCCAGTGTAATGTTGAAGCAGTTGACGTAGAACGAATCGTACTTTTCAACGATTGTTGCTCTAGGAATTAATTCGAAGTATGAGCCATCTTCTTTTGTCAAGAATGTATTACTCAACTGATAAAACACATTTTGAGTCTCATTCTGGACAGGATTATTATAGCTTGAAAACCCTATGAATCAGTAGTAGGTAACTATCAACAGTTTCAAACCTATTCGGTATGACATCCCAAGAAGTCTATGAATATATGTTACTTTCTATTTAAAGCGATTTACATTCCCTGCCAGATTTATACCCTTTGCAATTGTTTACGACCACTGACGAGGATTCTATGAAAGATTCTGCTGCAGAAAATATGAAATAGTGAATACAAGTATTCTACCATTGAGTTCTGGGTCATATGCTATTTATTTTATCATATGTTCTTCTTCTATTAATTAGAATACAGTTGAATTGATATTTGCTAATGATGACAAAACCGAGTATGTATCCTTTACTTGGGTCGTTATCAACGTATATATCAAAGTAGAATTTCATATTGTTGCTAATAAGTGATCCTGCTTTAATCAAAAAATATGTCAAATTATAGTCTATAATACTAATGTAGAATCATTTAAACTCAGTTGACAAGTGACAGAATAGATTTGATTTCTTTTTTCTGTGTTTACTAGAAAAGGAAGCCTTGACGAAACGTTAGCATTGTAAATAAATCAAAGAGCGCGGTAATATCGATTGCTTTCATGCGGTATTTACCCAATAGGCTTCAGAAGTTGATTTTATAAGTATCTATTAGTAGCCATTACATCAAATTTTTGTTTTCTAAGTTTTATTGATTCCTGTGAGCATACAACTAAACATGTTTTAGAAATGTCGAGACGGAAACAACAAAACTGTAGTGCATCATGATTCAATGCAACTATTTTGTCGGAAACTCTAGTCGTAGAAGAACAAGACAATAAGACTTACTTGATAACGACATTTCTTTGAGCCATACTCGACGGGGCAGTCCAAGTCGCTTGAATTTGAGATTTTTTAGTTGAAGATTTGTGTGTAATACCATTGGGAGATGTACCATCACAAGAAACAGTTTGAACTGACGAATCACTCGTTGACCAAGTCCCCACAATGCTTTGACTAGTTGCATCTTTAGCTACCAAAAGAATGCCTTTGAAACGATTAGAACTTTGTGACCCTTTCACCGTAACTGCAAAAAAACAAGCTTTTTCCAATGACGGGAATGAAATAAGTTCCTCACTTTGAATAGCATCGTTGCTGCTGTATTGATTTGTATTGGCTGTGATCACATAATTCGACACACAGGGCTGGGAGTTAGTGCCATGAGAGGGCATCATTGCATCGCAAGTACTGAATGGTGCACCATCTGGATTGCTCTGAACGAATGCAATCCATTCCAAAACAAGAACGATGAATGCACAGAAATACAGTCTCATCTAAAATTTGATTCAAATTATTGTAAGATCTTTTTCATGCTAAATAGCTTGCTTGTAAAAGGTTACGAACAACTAATGCATTTAATATATTATTTTATGAAAAAGGAAAGGAAAACACTACTTTGAGAAAAAAACGCCTATGATTCATGCGCAACAGGTTATTTGCTAGTTTTCTGAGAGACTTAATAGATCAAAATAATCAGTAAATGGAAAAAAAACGTTTACTCGAAGGGAGCTGTTATTTATTTCCTATGACAGGAATACTATTTTCTTCTGTCATTATATTATACTCCATATGAAAATTGTTTTCATTTCAGCCCTCTCTATTACCTAATGAGATGGCAAACGAGTGCATACTTTTCTTATGTCCCAGGCGTTTCTCATCTGTGTTCATCCTAGAAGGAAAGAAGCAAAAACGACAAACAATGTAAAAGCTATCTTCCCCTCTCGTTAAATAGTACGCTCATCGACGTTATTCGATGACTCATGTCAATGGAGGAATGCAAAAAAAATGTTGCTTTTCATAAATAAGCGACATAATCAATTTTAAAATCTCTCTTCAGCTGTGCTTGGGAGTTTTAAGCTTTGACCTCAGATAACGTCGGAGTACTTCTATGGCATACCCATTCCTAGAATAGAGTAAATTTAATCAAAATGAATTATCATTTTTGATATTAGACTGTAGCAGAACCAACAATAGATACTTTCTGTTGTTATTATCGAGGAAAGTTTGTCTTATATATAGATTTATTTATGAATATTATGGAGCAAACTGATTTACGTCTGGTTATTAATTTGAAAAAATAATCATCGAATTTAGAAATTTTTATCGGTATTCAAACCTAATTTAGAATAAAGAGTTTATTTGATGAGATGAATATTTTTTTAGCTTGTATCAAATGAAAAATAGCAGTGTCACTCGATTTGAATGGAGTTCTTTCTAGAAATTCATCCTAAATATTGCTTCCATTAGACTAATATCCGTGTTTGGAGAGTGCATTAATAATTTAACATACTTGAATAATGATCTGCTATGTTTTCGACAGCAAGATTGTGTGAAAATGAGCAAAGATAGAACGTTCTTCAAAACTCTAGCGCACTCTTCTTAATGACGAAGAACACCTTTCAAGTCTTTCCACGACCAATCAGTTTCCATAATGGGTCTCATGCATATTCTCTTTCTTCTTATCCTTGTTGCGATATTATCATATGTGCTTCATTCATGTCGTCTTTCATTTAGTGATCGTGCATGAATGGTTATACCCTTTTATCTTCTTTTCTCTGCATGTTTGGACGAGTATGACATGTGTTCTCTATAGCTTTCTAATGAATTCTTGTTTTGCTACCAATTTCTTGAAATATTCTTTCTACTTAAAATCTTTACTTATATGATATTAGTGTCTCAAAACCGTAATGTTGCTTGTATAATGTGGATAATAAAAAATCTAGTTTCTTACTTCAAACTGATTTTTGATCGATATTTTTCTCGAACGAAAACATTATTTTTGGCGTTACAGTGTTGGATTGTTAATGTCTTTACTAGTGCTAAACTTTCAAAAAATATCATAAAACATAGCTTAACGAATGCGTAAATCAATGTCTAGAAGTTTTCATTGAATACCCTAATTTGCACGTACTGTGAACTGTCATGTCATAAATGATCAATAGCTCGAGGAGTTCCACGTATCTCAAGAAAAAACCTCAATGAATCAGTTCAATACTTATAGTATGATCTGAAAAGAAATGGGAAAAAATATGTCATTATTACTCTGATAATTTCTTAATTGATAGTGTAGTCCATAAGACAACGGGAATCTTTGTTTGTTAATACTCGTGAAGACCACAATGATGTACTTAATATTGTTTTATTGTCTATTAATAGTAATCTTGTTTTGTTTGCTCGAACTTGAGTAGGATGATACACATACACAAAAGTAGTTCAATGAAGCATTTCTTAAAGTTGTGGTGTGAAGTAAATAGGAAGATAGCTTCCCAGTGAAAACACTTGAGCACTGAAATATGAAATTCTCTTGCTTTCTTTAGCGTCATCATAGTAACGCAAATTGGAAAATATCTCAAAGGTTACATTTCTTTTGCTTTTTCCTCATACATGAATAATGAGCACATATTGATTTCTTATTCAATGTCTTTAGCAGACATTGTGTTTACAAGTTCTTGACATCTGATTAGATTAATTTTCATTTTCATTCGTAATGAACTCCCTAATTGCTGATGATTATTGTGATATTTTTTCTCAATTCTTAATCTTCTACCATCATAGAATATGATGTAAACAATGAATAGGGTTGCTCCCAAAACTCGTGGATTTCTCTTAATTTTTCAAATCTGTATCGAAAGGAAAATACAAAACGCAGGAAAACTTCGACTAAAAATTGATCATCAACGTTTCCATTGATAATATGCATGAATTCTGAAAATCTGTTTTATTTATATATGATTTCTAGAGCTCATTGGGAAACCAATCGCGTTAAAAGAGAAATGTTCTTAAACATTCCACGGGTCACTGTAAGCGACGTTATCAGATCGAAACGAGAAGTAGAGATCAATAAAGATTGGGCAAACATCGGACAGTGGCATGATACTATACCATTACTGAATGCATGAAAATTTCTGGTGCATAAATATATTAGTGTAGATCTTTAAAAAATGATGCACTAAGGTAGCATTCCATTTCACAATTTTCGCCGTTATGTTTTCTTCTTTAGAATCAAGCACTGCCGGAGGCAAATAAACAAAACAGAACGAGCCGATTGAAAATTTTCAAAAACAGACGTTACAGTACCAGTATTGTTTTCAGAAATTTAAATGAACCGTTTCGAAGACAACACGATGCAATAATTTTTTATCGGAGTCTAATTGTGTTTTATATTGAGTGAAAAACAAGGATGACGTAGTTAAGGAGGATTGAGTTTTGAACTTGTAAATACTGGAAAGGATTGTGAATGAGTATTACCACTATATAACAGTGCTCGCTCGATTCATGAAGTATACATTTTCATCAGCATGTATACTCACAAACTTTTCAGATTTCTATCCGTGTATCACAAGTGAAATGATGACAACAACGATTAAGATGAATTGGTATATGATTCGTCAAAAATTTATACAAAAACAGAAATAGCCGGACAACAAGAAAGCCAATCTTTATAAGTGACTGAGATATTGTGGAGATTTCACTAGTAAATAAGCTTGACAGTTATTTTTCAATTTGTCTGCATCCAAATTTTACTTGTTGGAAAATGATCTGAACTTAGTTACATGTTCAACAAAGGTTTTACTGCGAGAATCAATGAGTTTAATAGGGATATATTTTTTTGAAAACAGTTTTTTCTCACTATGATATGAATCTTCATTTCCTCAACTGTGATTTTGCTTTCAGAGAAGTAATGACCCTCCGTGCCATAAGAGAATGTCTGATTCGATATGAATTGATGAAATCATGGCACTACAACTCTTCGTTATCATGGCGAGTGTTTTTCTGTATCTTGAGATAGAAAATTTATTTTCAAAAACAAAAGTCGAAATTTCTCTGATCATGATTACTTTTATAAAAAATGAAAATTATAGATAAATTTTTGCTCGACAGTACAGTTTGAAAAATAAACTAACATCTGTAATGAATGAAATTAGTCTAAAGAAGAATGTTCATTTCATCTTATATGGATGTTTTAAAATAAGTTGCTTAATAAATCAATGATATAATGAATCATGCAACAGATACTATGTTCTGTTTCAGACGGTTTGGCAATTTTTAATGTAAAATACATCTTTATTGTCCTTTTTATTCAGTTTCTATTTTAATGGCTTGTATGAGATCAATCTGTCCGTGATAAAATCCCTCGTCCATCTGCAACGTTAACAAGCCACACATTTATAGGTGAATATGTATACTTGGTACTTATCATGATTAATATTCTCTTTGACATTTTTGAGTATGTCGATGTATGTGTGTATATTTTTTCTCTATGCGCATTCTGACAGGCCATGCACTCCCCTAAAAAATGTAGAACTCATAAAATTTCTTCTCTCTTTTCCCACATTCTAGAATAAATAACATCTTAAAAGTTCGATCGGGCTTGATCTTCATAGAGAATATCATCGGTTATTTGTTTGCATAGTTTGAGCCACATAGCTACATTTACTAGTAATAAATAACTATGCTCCTGAAGGTTTGTTTTTCTAATTAAATGTCATAGGAATATTAAAAATTCTGTCATCAAAACAAACACAGTCATTGTGAGAATGACTTGTTGCACAGAGGATTATTTTTGACAGTTCAGATCAGTAGACCAGTCATCACTACCTACACAATTCTTGCAGATGAATAGACCCTTTGGGTCGACCATTCTTTTAATCGATTTCAAACGATCGTAGTTTGCTTGTGTACCGAAAAATTTCTGTTGCCAATTTGGTTCATTTGGATCAGCTTCGTTCAAATAACAGCTTGATTCCGTATCACCAGCTATAGTTTGAAGAACGTCAACTAGACCACGTAATTGTAAAGAGAGAATTTCTTGATCACGAGTTGATGTTTGGTCATCCCAACCTTGGGCTTGAACTATATGTAAAAGTGCTGAACGCCATCCAGGACTGATACTATTATTAGTCGATGTATTGGATACTTGACCACCAGCTACCAAATGACCGATGAGTATTGATTGACTTTCACTGCGACCTCTCGTTTCAAACAATACTTTAGCTACATGATCGGATCGATGACGAATGATAGTTTCAGGAATGAGACGAGATCCTAGTAGAACATTACCACCGGTAGGATTTGATGTTGCCATTATTTGCAAAAAATAATCGTAAAAAGAGGGAAAAGCGATCGTTGACTTTGTTGTGAATAGTAAATCGGTATTATTATTTATCAACTGATTAATTGTTGCAGTAGCCATTGCAAAATTTCCGTTCGGTACGAAAAATGCAATACTAATATTCGTATCTGTCATATAGAAATAGCCGGCATAACCAGCATCCGCTAATGTTGGTATGAATCGAATAAAATCTTGAATAAAACGAGAATAACGTGTTTCGTTAGGTGTAGAAATGGTGTACAGAGTACTGATCATAGATGGAGAGGGAAAAGTACGCAAAACTGCAGAAATTACAACACCAAAACTTCCACCCCCGCCACCACGCAAAGCCCAAAACAAATCCTTGTTTTGACAAGCATTAACTGTTTGTTGCTCTCCATCGGCAGTAATAACATCGAATTCAAGAACTTGATCCGCGGCCATACCTTTCCAACGAGATAACGGACCGTGGCCACCTCCTTGCAAAAATCCACCAATGGCTCCTACAGATCTCGATGCACCACCAATAGCTATCAAATTATAAGCTGACAACCATGCATATACTTCACCCCACTGTACACCAGCATCGAGACGAATCGCATTCGAGACTTTTTCACCAGTGCACGATGTATATTGTTTGATTAGAGTCATAGTTTTCATATGATGAAGCCAGAGAAGCAAAGAATCAGCCGCTGTCGACCGACCCAAATAATCATGTCCAGTCGTTTTTATAACTAATCGCAGATTGTTGGCACTGGCGAATCGTACGGTTACTTCTACATGTTTGGTAGTTGTAGCATTTACAGCTAATCGAGGAACAGATCCTTGAGTACACGTGACATTCACTAGGCTGTTTGAACATGACGTATTTTCCCAATTATAATTTTGCATTGCCCCAACTTGATCACTACGCCACAAAGAATTTGTCCATTGAACAAGAGCATTATTACAAATTTCAAAATTTGGTGGATTACCACTACAAAGTGCTGCCGACGGTCGAACAGAAATCAGCCGGCCATCAACTGATTCATTGAACGTTTGCCAACTAGACATACTCGGCCAACAGGTCGGATCATTCATCAAACATCGACAACGCAATTCTTTTCATTCACAAAAGCAAAAATACAGCATTATTATTTTAACGATCAATCACAGATAGGTTCTATAAATTTTACCTGATCCAAACACATTTAAACAATCCATAGCAATAATGAAACATTGAAAAATAATATCTATACGTTTGAGCATATTTTTTTATTCCTATCACTTGATGCATCGAGTTTCTTTTTTGTTTTCAAATTACATGTATATATAACTTACCTATGCTTACTTTTATGTGAACATCCAATATGTAACACTTACGTTCTTGCCTATTCTTCTATGTGTCTTGATTTATGCACTCTAGATAAATATGCTCTTTATTACTTAGATATGTTATTTACGATTTCGATCGATGATATAACATTCAAAACTACACACCTGTATTGATTAAAATCAAATGTAATTTATCGAATAAATAAAAGATAGATATATTATTAATGGATTCGAATATTGCAAAATATAGACTTTTCCAATGGTAAACTTCGAATTGTACGAAAGAATGTAAACCCATTTATAGTTTCCATTAATCCCCGAGACAAATATCACGAAAACATTCTAGTAAAATTCAAAAACAACTTTATTGTTTCTCCGATCAGCATCCTACTTTTTTTTTCATTGCGTTAACTTATTAAAAAGATAAAGATGAGTTTTTGTTTGAAGAAGAAAAACAAAAGAACGATGCTTAATCCTTCTTAAGCCTTTTATTTCTCTTGTTAAATTATATGATTCATAAATTTATATAACTCATGTTTTTAAATATTGTGATAGATTATTGTTAAAAAAAAAACTATTCAAAGTTTTAAATTGCGTACTATAATAATTAATGCTTTCGTCAACATTTTCATTCATTAGGAGTTTTATACAGAAAAAGTAAGCTGTAAAGAAAACTGACGATTGACTAAACTATGCTATGAAATTCCAAAAAAAACTGCAAAAATGCAAAGAAATTCTATCATCGATTTTTCTTTGAGAATTAACGCTTGGTAATTATGTGAAACCAGATTAATAATGTATTGCATTAGCGGAGAAGTAATAAATTGCGCGGTTCGATTTCCATGAAGTGGATTCTTCTTTCGGTACATCTAGTCTGATAAATGTTGTTCGATATCTTACAACAATGAATCATTATCACGATATTAAGAATATGAAAACCTTTTCGTATGTAGGTGGTATTTGCTTGTTGAAATAGCAGAATAATTTACATAACTGGCAACAGGAAGAATATGTGCAATTAACACAAAAAAATATCATGAATTTATCTTAAATCAGTCTTGACATGTTAGACGGTCAAGATTAAAAAGATCGAATTTTACTGCCATTTATCGATAAAAATGACCTATAACTGATTTTTCTCTCTTTGTCCTTTGATTTTCGGAAGTTGTCTATTTTACGATACATTATTTCAACTCTAGAAAAACCACGACGATTAGCAGTTTGATTACACTTCTTTTATATGTATCAGATGTACACTCGTTTCTCGATTTTCCGTTACGAGAGATTTGTCATCTTATTTGGCATCCAATTCAGTTGATGTTTGGTAGTAGGATATGAAATTTCTATCATTTTATCCAATGATTGTGGTCAACTATTCTTGAAAACATCAGAATTCGAAAACATATTTATTGTGCAAAATGAAAACAAGTTGAAAAATGTCTCGAAACATTATTTGATGAATAATTATGCTAGAAACTAAAAACAAAGGCAACCCATTTTATATCAAACTATTCTTATTTATTCCAAATAGATCCGTTAATTCATTGTTTGAAAAATCAAACTCTCATAACTACTAATATAGACTGATTAATAAGATCATCTCGTTTCTATTTGTCTATAAGTTTAAATGGACGAACCATTCCAAATTTTTTGAATCTAACTACGTAATTAATTCAGTTTGCTCTCACTCTTATCCAAAGTAGCTAAAGCATGTAAAAACAATATCAGATCGAGTACGTTCAATTTAATCTAGTTTGAAATAGCATTTAGAAGCGCTTCAATATCTCAACAAGTATGATTAAGCATCTTCAAGTTATTTAACATGAATAATTCTTTCGATAGAGTTTCATCTAGTTACATATGCTTGAAGAGAGTCGAATGATTTCTGGAGAAGTATTGAAATTCGAAGATAGAATCGTAAGTATTTCCAATTCCATCAAGTAGATAATAGAAAAAGGATCGACTATTTCTCCAAACAGATGAGGTTGAGTTACAATGTCCGCTTCATCCATGATGCCATGGATGATATTATCGTGTTTATTAAGATTAATATAAATCAAGAAAGGAAACAATGGAATTTCATGAAAACGGATAGACTGTTGTGAGTAAATGCAATGCAATATTCGTTTTACAGTTAAGAAATATGATTCTTATAAAGTATTTCGATGAATAGTTGTTATTCGTGTCAGATCAGAAGAACAAAAAGCTATAACTTTTCTTTTGTCTTCAATTTCTTCCTTAATCAGAATGCAAATCCAGCATGAATTGTTATTCGAAGTGAAATGTGTTCATTCTCGATAATTTTAACAACTTTTAATTGTTTCCATTATGCATTCGTTTTCGTCAACCAGTTCGTTTCCTTGAGACATGTTGATTTTTCTCTATAAGCAATGCTCTTACGATGATAATTATTTATTGATAGCAGAGAACTATTGCTCTGAGAAGTTCAAGCGTTTTCAATTAATGTGATATTTTACTCAACACGAATATATCATGGTCTCTCCTATCGTAAATATGATTCAACGACCAATAAGACATTTCAAGCCTCTCTCACGTAGAATTGCATTGATAGCTGGCAAAAAATGGAATGAATATAAATAGCATGTTCAGAAATTTCCTTACATTTCACCCGAATGTTCATTAAGGAAATTCAACATAAACAGCATAATAAGAAAGAAGTTTTTTCAATCGAGCCTAATCGAAAACGAGAACTATCAAATCAATAGCAGAAAGGTTTCGATTGAGATTCAATTGCTGCTTGAAGAATCATTGTTGTCGTTTTGGGACTCGCATTGATTGGATGATTTATGAAAACAGTGGAATTCGCTTCGAAATAGTAAATTCATAATGTTAAGCTATCGTAAAAATTGATGAAAGTAACAATAGTAAAATACCCCACATTCGTATTCTTCATTTTTTATCGCTTACTGACTGTATTATCCGACTTGGAGAGCAGTTTGGCATTAACTTGGTACGAATTTTTTTCGCAAAAGCTTGTACAAGCGCGAAAAAATAAAATAATTGGAATTTATCATAACAACAACAAGTTTAAGCAAGTTTATGTAGACATCAATTGAGAATTGAGCCAAGAAGGAAACTATTTCGAATGGCATGGCTATTTCCTTCCCAGGTTGATTCTTGTTGTAAGTTGCATCATTCTAATACTTGTATAATTACCAGAACGTAAGAATGTTAACGTTTGCAGTGTTAACATCCATTGAACTACGAGTTATTTCCGTTTTTATGACTAGAACTCTTTATTTATTGACATTTCGAAGCTATACAGTAGCATAATACACGAAG
This sequence comes from Rotaria macrura, assembly GCA_900239685.1. Taxonomy (NCBI): domain Eukaryota; kingdom Metazoa; phylum Rotifera; class Eurotatoria; order Philodinida; family Philodinidae; genus Rotaria; species Rotaria macrura. The sequence goes on from OENT01003020.1 coordinate 11,018, forward strand.
TGGAAAGACAAGATAGAATTCATTAAAATATATGCAATCGACAGATTGGAATCTCTCCTCATATGTCGAGATATAAATCTTATGACGAGTATGAACAGACGATCATTACAAAAAATGATTATTTTGTCAATAAATAAATAAACATTAATATCTCAATTGTGAAAACTACTTGAATAAAATAGTTTGTATGGAAATAAACGCATAAATCATTTTCGGTCGAAAATGAAGATCCGTTTTTGTCGAAGTTTTTTTTCTAATCTTACTTTGGAAATTAGTGTTATTGGATAGTTTTAATGTAAGAAGCACACAGTGAAACCTCAGATACTTCACTCTACTAGAAAGTTATGTCAAAACTGTATCTTAAAAACGTTTAGCTAGTTTGAATTAAGCATCGATCTCTGTTGCATTATATTGCTTGAAATTTGACTTCCAGACGTTTATTGGGAGTTCGTGTATCGAATGCTTCGTCACTTTTTTAATGACCATCAAATATTGAAATATAATGAAGAGTTTGAGCATTACTCTCTCATAGACTTCAAGTGAATATCCGAAATAATTTACCGTAACACATAGATCAATAGTAGATTTACAGTGCCCTAAAAAA
>OENT01003021.1:0-15593 GCA_900239685.1 Rotaria macrura
TTAGATAGACAGAGATTAGGTACTTTATTCAACATGATGTCCTTTCTGCATGTGACACATAATTTAATGATTGTATTTTTGAGATAACAAACTGTATCGATAAATTCTTTTTCTAATCCTTTATTTGTTAACATCTCAACTGTAAATTCTCTGATTGAATACTCAAACCATAAACCATCACAACAGCTACAAATATGAGTAGGTCCTTCTTTTATTTTTAACTCATAATTGGATTTCATGCCATCAAAATTATTTTTGTATTTATCTCTATTATTCCGCATTCTCGATGCATTGCTTCTTCTTTCTTCCTCTTTGTATTTTTCCGCTTCACGTTTTTTTTTAAGAGCTTCTGCTCTTTTTTTGTTTTCTTCAGTTTTAATTTCATCGTTTTGTCGTTCAATTTTATGAGCTTCTGCTCTTCTCTTATTATCTTCTGTTTTAAATTCATCATTTTGTCGTTCAATTTTAAGAGCTCCTGCTCTTCTCTTATTATCTTCTGCTTTAAATTCATCATTTTGTCGTTCAATTTTATGAGATTTTGCTCGTCTTCTATTGTCCATCAAACGAAATTCATCTTTAGCTCTTCCTTCTCTCATTCTCTTTGCAATCTCGACATTTCTTTGAGATATAGATCTTCTTTTTAGCTTCGGCATTTTTTCGTAAAACAAACTTCTCACGTAGATTAGGGGTGTGTATACACGAAGTACAACTTCTACTTAGTGAGACACGTGTATATCTCTCAACTTGGTGAGATAAACAATGCAAAAGTTTCTTTCGAGTCAAATCTCCGTAAAAACTAGTGAAGATATACTCGATACGAAGTAAGAAACTTTAGAAAATCGAAAGATTAGTAATCTTTTTTGAACAAAAAATTTAATTAATATTTTTATTATTTATTAGAAAATTATGAAAATCTGAAAAAAGTAAAACAAACTAATGATTAAAACTTTTAAACGCAAACAATTATATTTAGAAATGGAAATAATTCAAGGGGGAAATAAGTGACTTTTATGACTTAAAGTCATTTAGATCATTTTAGATCATTTAGATCATTTAGATCACTTAGTTCCCGAAAGTCATGAAAAGTCATTAAAATAACTCAGACTATTCGAAAGAGGCTGCTAGTCGATGCTTATCTAAAATCTGTTGATATGTGAATATATCGATATACGTTTGGAATAAGGTGCAATAACAATGATTCTATCAAAATATGCATACCCAGGAGAATCATTCCGACCATTGGATCCGATCGGATCCGACAGGCATCTGATCATGTTTCTATCGGAGTTTCTCTTGTCCGAAGAAATCCCATCGGATTCCTGGTTGCGATTCCTGATTCGGATCCCTAGTGTTGGATTTTATCGAATCCTACTATCGGAATCCGATTGGATTTCATCGTGTGATCAGACAGGCCTCTACTGTTGGGTTTAAATGCTAATTCGTACTCAAATAAGAAAATAGGTTTCTTCCGTCGGATCCGTTACTGTTTCCACAACCGGATTCCCATAAGATTTCATCGGATCATAGGATCCGATCGGACCCGATCGGATTCGGTATAGGATTCATTCACCTGGGTACGATGTAACTAGTTTTTGATAGTATAAAATGATAGGCTTCGAATCACTCTAAGACATTTCATTAAAGCTTTTAAGCGTGTAATGGTCTATAAAAAGAATCAGTCTTCGATATGGAAAACTTCAGATCATGTCTGCTTACATCTGTCAAAAAATTTTAGCAGCAACAACGAACGAAAAGCAAGGTTGTACTAGATCTAATGGATATTCGAAGTCATTTTTACTCACCATTCCATCTGCCTTAGAAACCTAAAGTCACTCCTATTCGTAGCCGCATCCTGTAGGTCAAGTGTTATGACTTCTTTGATGAATTTTATGCTTATTCGTATCGGGAATGTTGGGTTGTGAATTGTGCATCAATTATTTTCTTGAAACAAAAGTCTGGTAGTTCATATATAGGTAGTCACAAAAGTATTCAGATACTCATGTATCTTGATTTTCAAGGTAGAAACACAAGATATCACTTTTCTTCTTTCGCCAGTAGATAGCCCTCACTTCATAGTAGATTCTCTATAAAAATAAGTAATTTTGATTATCATCTCGAATTACAGGAAGCTTTTCTCACAAAAATGCCTGATTTTTCAGTACGTCCAGAGCAAGATTCTTCTATTTTTCATACGAAGGTGTTCGTTTTTTCAACAACGAAATTATACCATATTTACAACACGAGAACGAGAAAAGCTAGCCCTATCCGTTGACATGATTTTGAAAGTAACAGTAACTTTTATAGAAGAGTCTTGCTCTGGACGTACTAAAAAATCAGGCATTTTTGTGAGAAAAGCTTCCTGTAATTCGAAATGATAATCAAAATTACTTATTTTCTTAGAGAATCTAGTATGAAGTGAGGACTATCTATTGACTAAAAAAGAAAAATAATATCTCTTGTTTCTGCTTCACAAACTAAGAGATACGAAAAAATATGTAGGTGTCCAGTTACATTTTTGATTACCTGTAGCTCTCTGAAAGTATTAACTGAACTTTAACGTTCTTTTGCTCTGATATTGAATCTTCAAAATATAATTATTTATCAAGAACCTAGCACTTGAACGGAATTTACATGAATAAGCAATATCTTGAGAAAATAATAATGTTACTAGCTCAAAGTTTTCGAGTGTTATCAAGTCCATCAGACGCATCAACGTTTCAAACCTCAGTTTTGGTGGTTCAACATTTTTTATAAATAATTACAAATACGCCCGAATCCCAGTAAAACAATCATGAGTCTCGGTATATAGATTACGGTCACAAATCCTATCAGAATTTTCTTAGCCTCAATTAGTTTTCTCTGACTAAAACATAAGACTGAACAGCGTCCGTGCTTGGATTTTGATCCTTTGATTCCGATTATTTTCGCACCACTCAGTTTCTATAGAATACACGAATTTTTCACGAAATTTCTTTGAATATTCACATTTTTGTGACAATGACATGCATTTGGAGTGAATAGAGTACTCAAAATCAGAAAAACAATAATGTCTAATTATTTTTATACTCGTCGTTTGTCTTGACGACGATATTTTGAGCTTCAAAAATATGATGCACATAATAATAGATTAGATTACGTTGCAATCTCGATCTCAAGTATCAAGCATTTTCTTGTTTATGAACATCGATAACAGATAGACCAAAGATAATTATTTCCTTGTTCCAGTCTCCTAACAGAGACTCAACAGTCACAGTGAATATAAGCAGAATCCAAGAGGAAAAAAATTGACTTTTATGACTTTAAAGTCATTTAGATCTCTTAGATCATTTAAATCATTTAGGTCATAAAGTCAGTTGTTTTCACCTTGAAATAATTGCTCGACTAAATTCTCATTTGTTTTGTATAGATTTTCTTTTATTTAGTTCAATGTATGAATTAAAACAAATGAGTATTCATGAGAAAAAAAACTTCTTTTTTTATTATTTTTATTAAGTATTTTATAAAGTAAAGGATAAATTGTTTGTTTACAATTTTCTTCAATACATGATCTTTGTTTAAAAAATTCTTATGTTTAGCTGTTAAAAATCTTAACAAATGTCATATTGATTATGTTGTTGTTATGAATCAATCGACGATCAACTGGATTTACTTTTTCTTCAAAGCTTCACGAAAAAGTATAGCCCTACAATAGAATACAATTTGATATACATCAAGCCAAGAATAAATTGAGTCGTACTTACAATGTCGACTGGAATAGTTCACCAGATATTTCTGTTTGTTTTGAATCGGTCTCTTTTTTCTTTGGAATTTTAGGTAACTTACGAATGGAATTGATATTTCTCTCGATAATATTAATATTGATAGCTTCATAACCACGAGAAGCTGTAGGACAAGGAGATATTATTTATATTGTAACTAGAGTTAAATAACTCACTTTTCATTATGTCAAATCTGCAGGTATCAGCCACGAAAAATTTCTTTGGATGAACCTGATCAATTATTGAAGCTTCTCGTGCGAAAATATCAGGCCATTCAGTTTTATCCTTACTGGAAAACGAATGAAAAAATTAAATACCAAAAAAAGACTCATAATTACCGCTTGATGAAACCAAAGTGTTTAAATCGATTGACGGTAACAAAACTACCTTTAACACCTTTTTCTAGTAATAAAACATTCGTTTTAGTTTTTAAATTAAAGATTTATTACCAATAAGAACATGTTCATTATTCTTCGAAAAAAAAACTTTACTCTTGATATGAGTAATCTTTCGATTGCTCTCAACGTTTATTCCTTCATCATTGTCGCTAACAACTGATTCATCACCAGGTGAATTTTCACTATTCGTTGCCATTGATTGAGAAGACGAAAAAAATAAATCAAACAACGTACGAACGCAAATATTGTAGTTTTTCTTCTTTTCTAGAAGCTGGATAGTATTCATGTTTTTGTCGACTCAAACTGTTAGTATACTCTAGAATCGGTTAGTGTGTCCGTCCGTCCGTTTACATGATAACTCATCACAAATACATTCGATTGAGCTGAAATTTTGTGCACAGAATTTTCTGATGAATATCTCGATCGAGTTCGAAGATGAGAAGGAGCCGGCAAGAAATGGCTGAGTTATCGAAAAAATTGTCATTTTTCACCAAGCAATCCCTGAGGTGGGGTACAGGGATTTTTTCAAAAAAACATTTTTCTCAGAATTATCCACAACGTATATAAATTGACTCAGTTTTTAACGCTGATTCCGAATCTGATATTAATTATGAACCAAATCGCAGCTTTCTAACAAAACATTGGCTTAAAAAGGTCTCAAAATTCACAAAAGCTGCTTCTAGAAACAAAATTGCCTAGATATGTCTGAGATGACCAGTAGTTTTGGAGTTTCCCAAAAAGCTTTACCAAGATACTTCTTCCGTGCACACATTATAGAATGACTCATTCGTCTCATTCACTTTTTGAAGTACACATAACTCTCGGACATAAGTCCGAAGTTTTCGCATTTATTTTATGATGCATTGTAATGATTTTTTCGACTAGGTGAAAATGGTATATGAAACAGCAAAATAATGTCTATAACATAAATCATTTCGGAGCATTTTTTGTGACAGTTTTACATCATTATAATAATGTATATTTGTAGCCATTTTAATACTGTTTTATCATTTTGTTCCCATCCTAGGTATTAAAGGATTTCTTGAATTCAGAAACGCTTCCGATGGATTTCGGAAATTTTCAAATACCCTTAAAAGGGTTTATTAAATTGCAACCTATAATAAACCCTTTAATGGTTTAGTATTCTACAGTTTTTTTTAGTTAATGCCAAGCTCAACCCGAAAAAGAACCAGCGACGCTACACATACCTTCTATTCTTCCAGAAAAGCAAGGCGACCAAGAGCCCTTCGTTTTGCTTAGATCGTGCCGGTTGCAGCTCATCTTTGCTGACTATGGCATGAACTACTCCTACAGTGAATTCATGTGAAGGAACTGCAGCGAACATTGCCTGGACGTTGATGATACACGTAAGTCTTATTGCTAAGTTCAATAGTGGTCCTCAATATCTCGAATCCTACTATTAGGTACATGTAAAAAGAGATTCACCCTTTGTGCACCACTTCCTGATGTGTGTACTTTCCGATCCGAAAGAGAAGGATTTTCAAGAGGCGTCTCATCAAAACACAGATTATTGTGATGAGTGTGACGATTCCGCTCTATTCTAAATGAAATTGAAAGACAAATTCGTTCTTCGATTACCGACGATGAAATCCTTCGGTGGATTCTCGTCAAGGACATCACATTCTATGATGATATCAATTCATGGAAGTGGCATCTTCTTGGGTTAGTGAATCAAGATATATGCCTTCAGGAATTGATCAAATATCTAACCAGCTATGTAATCTTTCTTTGCAAGGACTACGCCATGAAATTGCTCTATGAAAAATTCCGTTAGCCTCAATCTGTTTTTTTCGGAAACCATATTATCAGTTAGCACGATCCCAGTGAAAAAATATTGGATTATAGAAGATTTGAGTAGATTATGATCGGATTTTTCTGCACCAAAATCTAAATTATTATCGATTGAAATCACCAAAACGAACGATAATTTAACTTTTAATCAAAGAATAATCTTAAAAATCAAGTAAGATTTTGATCAAAATCATGTATGTTTGATTAAAATCACATGATCTGGATTTCATAGGATTTTCATCAAAATCTTACCTGATTTTTAAGATTATTCTTTGATTAAAAATCAAAATATCGTTCGTTTCGACGATTTCAATCAATTATAATTTGAATCTTGGTGCAGAAAAATCCGATCATAATCTACTCAAATCTTTTATCACCCAATATTTTTTCACTGGGTACTGGTAGCGCCAGGGATGGGCTCAGTCCAGCCGACGGTAAGTTGAGTCCACCCTAAAAATTTTCTAAAGCCCTTGTCACAAAGTTTTGTAGCAGAGTCAGAGAAAGTTTCGGTTGGGCTCAGCCGACGCTCAAAGAAATTTCTGGCACCGCTACTAGTCGGCACATCTCAAAGCCGGTCTAATTCGAATGGTATTTTCACGAATCAATGCAAATTGTCAGAACAAGATCAAGATGAGAATCGACGAATGTGAAGAAGAAGATCATGAAGAATTTGAAGACAATGAAGTCATCACCGAACACTGAAAACGACGCATTTTAAATGTCGATGTCTATCTTACTCAAGCTTCAACTAGAACACCATCATGTAAGCTTCATGCAATCTTTTCGATCGACGACCAGAAACGAATGTCGTTTCCGACAAGTAAGAAATAGAGTTAATAGCATCATTCTATTCGAAACAATCTCGTGGAATGCGTTTATAATCGTGACAAAGTTGTTGGGCTTTTCGACTCCTTACGTAATCTAGGGAAAATACAAGTAAGGTTCATCAACGTCAAAAGTCGATTCACTGGGCCCTAGACTGATTGGTGTTACGACTTGAACTACCTCAACTGGAGAGAAAATTAGTTGTTTGTGTCAGAATCTGATACTGAAGTTTCACAGAAACGAGAGCATTAGTTCATAGGAGACACGGGGGGAGTCAAATAAGCAGAAACGAGGCAAGCAACAAGTGAACAATGAACATTTTCCTACGAAAATGAATCAGAAACAACGCAAACACAAAGCGAAGCACGAAGAGCGGCAAGAGCCAAATTTGGGGATTGGAATGGGGGCAGGGACCTCAAGTTCTCGGGTAGATCAGAACCATGTTTGAAAAATCATGTCAGGGGGCTCGAAGGCATTTTTAAGTCGGAAGCAGGAGGGCAACAACCCCGAACTTTTGTATAGGGTTCGGTCTCCGAACCCTACACAAAAGTTCAGACTCGTTGCATCCCTAGTGGGGAGGAGGCTGGTTAGGTCTCACCTAACTACCAACTCGCCAGAACCAGAAACTTAACGAGTGTAGCCCCTAAATTCCATACAGGACACATCCTGCTTGGGCTCCATCACTGGGAAGGAATTATTTGGCGTTTCCCTTCCATGAATTCAAACATCGAAAGTACCGTAAAAATGGCCATTTGTGCTATTAACGTGGTCGTTTGTGCCATAAAAATGGTCATTTGTGCCACAGAAATGGTCATTTGTGCCATAAAAATGGTCATTTGTGCCATAAAAACGGTCATTTCTGCCATTGAAATGGTGATTTGTGCCATTGAAATGGTCATTTCTACCGCAGAAATGGTCATTTGCGCCACAGGAATGGTCATTTGTGCCACAGAAATGGTCATTTGTGCCACAGAAATGGTCATTTGTGCCCTAAAAATAGTCATTTGTGCCACAGGAATGGTCATTTATGCCACAGGAATGGTCATTTGTGCCACAGGAATGGTCTTTTCTGCCACAGAAATGGTCCTTTGTGCCATAAAAATGGTCATTTGTGCCATGTGATTTGTGCTTGTTACAGACAGACAGACAGACGGACACAGGTGAATTCCAGTTTCCAGACCCTATCCTTTCAGTCTAGGGAATTATTGATGAAATGTATCGATAAATGTCGGGTGACGCCATCTGGTAAATTGAAAATCTTAAACGGTTTCTGATATGTCATCATTTTTTTCTATGATAAATCTTGTAGAGAAAAAGGTTTTCTGCAGAATGAGACGAGTTTCATTGACTTTTGAGAACGATATCATGTCGAAAAATATCGAAAACTCGATTTTCAAGATTGTTCAACTTATGAAACTCAATCGCTTGGCCCAGGTAAAAGGATGTATTCAGCTTGAAAAAGTGACTAGGCGATGCGCCATTCAATTCTCTTTCGAATGAGACTTTACTCAGAGTTATCGGATTAGAAATGGTTTGATGCTTTTTCGAATACGAGATGTGTCATTTTTCCCGTTCGAGTTACCTTCTAGGTAGCCTAATTCGACAAGGGAAAGTCAAAAAGTTGTAAAAATTCGGATGTATATATAGGTTTCTCAGCGTGTTCTATCGTTTGAGCATAGAATGGACGAAATCTTAAATTTGAACATGTGACGTCTCTTTGCGATAATTCTCGATTTTGTGGCGAATCGTCTCTTAATTAGTTTCCATACAATATGGCATTTTTTGTTCGTCGTAGTTCACTTCTCCAGTGAAGAGAAGAAATACTTCCGATAATCTGAGCGGTTATAATGAGGCAATCGGTAATTCTAGAAGGAGCTCGGCCGGATGCTCACAGTGTTATATTCTTTCTCTCTTGCTTATCATCGTTTTCATGTCTCTACATATAAATAGATCAATTTAATCCGCATCCACATTATTTTGTCAAAGCGAAAGTCATCCAATAACAGGTAAGATTAATAAGAGAATGTAAAAGTGTATGAGAATGTATTGATTTGCATCTTCTAGCTTCATCTGTTATATTTTTATATGTGTTGACATCTCGATTCTAACTAGCACAGATTACTAGTTTTTTCTTATTTCGTAAATAAACTATGAGACAGCTGTTGCATCAATGCGAATATATAGGTATGATTGACTCTTAGCAGTGGTCGTGTACGACATTTCTATTTGTCTGCTGAAAGTACATTGTGAAGAAAATTTTCGTCGGGTAGACAAGGTACTCACTTCATGTCTACTCTTATCAAGAAGAGGAAACAGAAAATTTCTATGAAGCATGTGGGACAGTATTTAACTCGAGTATACAGTATTATTTAGTCACCTTGGTTCAGAGAAAACAGCTACGGATATGCATTTATCTATGAACATCTGTTCACTAGAAATGTATCTATTATTATCTAGATCTTAGGATTGTATTTTATAGCGCTCTATCGAAAATGGTATGGGAAAACACTCAGTATCAACAACACAGAAGTAGAGAATGAATTTCAATGAGCATCGTTTACTTGAGTGAGTGCATAATCATAATATCTGCTGTCGATATGAGCTTTTCGTGGCTACGAATACAAATTTTTACTGACTTAGTAATCTTAGTTTCAACAACTTTCGACAATTATAATGAAACATTTGGTACTGCAATATAAAATTTTTAATTTTAATATAGGGATGAAGTTAAAGCTGCCGTTGTCAAACTAACGAATTCGAAGTCTAAATCGAACTACGTGCGTGTATCCATGTGAAAATTTCAGCGAAAAAGCTAGATTAAAACAGCTTAAAATGTGCGCTTTTCAGGAATTTTCAGTGCATATTTTTAAGAGATAAAAAAACTTAAAATGAAAAGTCTCATCACTTTTAAGGACTGAATTTGATGGGTTAATAAAAAAATGATATCACTCGTCTAACGTCCCTGTTATAGTAAACTACATTCAGAATTCCCTTATATTTCATCTTGCTACTAATTTATTGAATTATTCAATTTTTGATTGTGTACAAAGTTTTGCGGGAGATTGGATTCGATCATCGTATCTTTAAACTAACAACCAGCCTTAAAAACAACTTTGATAAATTACGGCATGAAAACGTATTTATGAAACAACATTATATCAATTATGTTGAACTCTGACTACGAGTAAATAATTTCTATTTTGCTCTTTTTTCTAGTGACTTTTCAGACGTGTTGTATTTTTTATTTTTGAGCTAGATTTTTTTTTCATTCAGGAAAACTACTGTAGAAATCTTTAGAAAAATAAAGACAATGAATCAGTCATTTCTTGGCATTGGGTTCTCGAGCACTTAATTTATAGTTTTTTTTGGAAACGGTTTAATTTGATTTTCTTAATGAAGAGAAGAATTTTGTTCAGCGAGCATCATTTAAAAAAAACTTGGTTCAGTGTCTTTGGCAAAGATATGAATGCAACACTACTGTTTACTGTTGATTATATCGTTCACTTTGTTTAAAAAATAAGTTTTCTTGATTGAAAAAAAACTTTTCGCGCTGTACAGAATATTCTATATTACATATTGGATTTCCTCAGAGAAAATTTACAACTTGAAAGAAAACTCAGAAACACTCATGGAATTTACGAGAAGTTAGTTGTAAGGTCGGCATGGAAAATTGCTATCAGTTTGACAACGGAAAACGCGCGTTTAGTTGCAAACTTACAATCTCAACTTCACATCAATTCATAGAACGGTCTCATCTATGGATATTGAATGATAATTAAATTAGCGTGCTTTGCGTGAGTTTCAGAAAATGGGCTCTGAAAGCTTTTGAGAATTCAAAATCTTTGGACGTAACATTGGACAACGACCTTGATCATATTCCATCCTGTGAAGGTCTATAGTTAAGTCGATTATGAATGCGTAGCATTATGATTTCATCACGATATAAAGTTATTTATAACCTCATGGATAAAAAATTAATTAAATTCTGTATTTCTGTAGATGAAAATATTATTTAGATCTCAAAAGAGGATACAAAATAAGATATTGTTGAAGTATAAATTCAAGCGCTTCAGAAGACGTTACTTTTTTTCTAGATTTCGCAACTGGGAAATGTTTAATAAAGAGCTAACTGGTGCTTAAAGTCAAAACTTTCACCATATTATTAAATATTTCCCATCACAAGCCTTTTGAATCGCTTAGATTCAACGTGATTGCGCTTTTAAGCAAGAAGGCTGATTAGCACTGAAAAGTAGTACTTCGAAAACTATTCCCTAAGGCTGAATTAGGTGACTTTCAGCAGAAAGATGCTTTTATGAGTTTATTATATGCACGATTAAGCACTTGTCAGCGACTTATATATGATAAAGTGACCCTAAGCTTCTTAAAAACAGTTTACAATGAAAACTTTTTTCACATAGGTAGACTATGTTGGTCAATTTTTAGGTTATTCACAATTTTGGAGTTAGAACTTGTAAACATGAAATCTTTTCATATTAAGTTGTTGTACAATAATTAGATTTTTTCGACATAATGTTTTCAGGATATTTTCTAGACTTTAAAGAACATTTCAGAGTCACTCTTGAATGAGCTTCTTCTGAGGTTTACCACTATACAGCTTATAAACAAGATCAGCAATTATTTACGAAAATCTGTAAGTTATCAATGATTCCAATGTTCTTCTATCAGGCAGCAATAGACTATACAATAATATAAGAGAAGAGTAAACTCAGATAGAGATAAAGATCTTCAATGAAGTGATCAGAACAAAAACGTGTTCGTTCATTCAACTGACGTAGAGAGCGATCAATCATTCCAGTGGTTATGGTTAATTTTTTTGATTTATTGTAGTCTACAATCAATTCCTTTCTGAAAACAAATCGGACATGTAATGCAAGATTATAGACTTTGATAAATCATTTTTGATTTTGGGGAGCTTACATGGATTTCTGAAGATAGTAGTGACGGTGAGCTTTGGCAGTTTCTCTCATCCTCTCCTCTGGCCCATTTTCCACCATAACAAGGAGCTCCACAATACAGATAGGTTTCAATATAGGCCAGAGTATTTAATCTTACAGTTGTTCAGTTTTCCAGCTTTCATGATATGAGTTTCACATTTCAGTTCCAACGTGGCCACACTAATAAGCTCTTTTGCTGGGCTCAATATTAGTAAACTTTACCAAAAGCCGAATCTAGACTGTTTCCAGAATTATCCATATATTAGTAGGAAATGCTTCGAAAAATCGTCGTCTGAAACCATGATATTTGTGTGAAACTGAAAATAAATAACTCATATTTTATCAATCACGTAGATGATAATTGTACAGCGTGCAACAGTTAGTGTCATAGTGACAGATAGACTATGAATCAATTATATTTTAACTAGTTTTAGATTGATAATGAGAGCGATTACAAATTCATATACTATCAATCTTTTGATGCTGCCATACTAAAAATTCTGATGATCAAATTTTATCTAATGATTATCGTGATAAACTATGCCATGTTATATGATAGCATACATCAGATATCTTATTTCGCAGTACTATGATCATTTGCTAAATTAGTTTTTTTCTCATTTTCCCGAGATTCTCAAGTGAAGCGATGAATTGTTTCCGCAAATCTGTGTAGTCATGATGAGCTGATACACAATAGCAGAAACTGCTATTTCCGTCGTTCTTCTGTTATGTCTTTATTTCTCTTATTCTCTTTCTTATTCTCATTTGATATCACCGAGACAGCAACGTGATGGTATGACTACAGAACGGAACAAAAGAGTAACCTCCTCTCGCATGGAATCGAACCATGCACCTCCTTCTTTCCGGGGAGAAGTATTAACCACTGTACTAGAAAGGAGTATGTACCATTTGTTCCGTTTTATGACAGAAGGGAACACTTCTGACATAACATCTTCTGATTGCATTCTTCACCATCTGTTCCAATCCACTGATCTTCAACACTTATATATATACATATATCTGTTTCAGTTTTTTACCAGTTCTACTTTTCCACCTCAGCATGTTTCTGAAAGAATACATCTAGACTTTTGGTCCAATATCTATGATAATTTTTACCGAGAATAACATGATCTATCGTCGAACTTACTCGAAAAAATTTCATCTATGGTATTCGGTCGTTTTCATGAGAATTGGATTCTGAGAAGACTTTTAAATGATCTAGCTGGTCTACATGAAACAAATCTTTGATAGCAGTCAAAAATGTTATTGCAATTACCTTACGGAAATGGTGGTTCCTTGGATAAACGTCAAAATCTAAGTATATAAAGAACTCTCTAGCAACTTGCGAGCAAGATGATATATCTCTGTAATTTTCGATTGATGACCGTAGGGTAATGAGGAGCACAGACGTCTCCGGATGAATAAATAAAAAGCACGATTCAGAGAGGCGTCGCTTTTTTCTATTAGTCATCAGTTGTGACAAGAGGTTCACGTGAATATTTAAAACGAGAAAGCTAGTTTAAGGTTCCTTTGTTATTTTGTTTTTGAAAGAGCTATGAGTAAACAGTTGAAGCGCTTGAAATGTGGTGAAAACATGTATGGAATGAAACCCCTCTAACATGAACACCATTGGGATTAAACGAAACCGTTCATTTTAACTGGACGATCACTTTAGAGCAGGTCTGTGTACAAAGCGACACTCATCATTCTTCATGTGAGTAATACCTGTCATAACTACTGCTCCTCTCCTTCAGTAGTAAAAATATGAAATAACGAGAAGGACTGATCGGTTCTTCGATGAAGACCTGAGTTTTACTAGCAGACTGGTTATTTGTATTGCTTTTGTAAAGACAAGTTACATAGAAGACGAAACTAAATGAGTCTAATCGATAACAAAGGGTCAGGTTACGCAAAATATATTTCGTCTGGTCACTAATACACCGTATACTTTCAAATTTTTCTAATTATATCCTATACCGAGTGTGACGTTCTATGTTGAGAGCGCTCTTATATCACGTTTTCTCTTCTCTGGCTTTTCCTTGTCTATATATCTCTCTTCTTTCATGCTTTTTTGGATAAGATCAGCTCGTTACTTCTTCTGTTGACTGGAATACATATATCATCTTCCATTATTATCTTTCCTGTTATTCTCATCTTCTTATTGTTATGTCTGTCTTTTATCTTGTTGTATCCTTTCCTTTTCTCTCTCTCTCTCTTTCTTTGTTGCGTTTATAAGCGAGTGTTGTCGATGTAAACGATGCGATTTGTGATATGAGGAAGTTAAATAAAGTGTAATACCATCAGCACTATCTCTTATTCTATCTAAAATCGTCACACCGAGGATAATTACTTCCGGTTTTGTTCGATTATCTTGACCTGCTTCGTTACACAACCGTTTCCATATTCACAGGTTTACTGTGGTCTTCAAGATGTTTTATCGCTACATGTGAAACCCTATCCGCATCATAAAAACGACACATCAGTATTTTTATCTTTGAATATGATCTTTTCTTGTACACCTCATGATTCCAGCCACAATGGGAGCTCATCTACCTAGAACTAAGAACTGATATTTTCATCTCTCTCAGCTCTCTTTCACATAAGTACGTAAGCAATTTCTCACTCTAGCTAGCGGACTAAATAATCGACCAATGACATAAAGAATTTCTATTCTGAATAGGTGGCGCCACCTATTTATCTTTACTAAGTCGAGGTCAACATGTGTGGTAGGGACTGGAAAAAACGCATTCACATTAAGAATCGCGGTGGTTTCATTTTGGAGGGGGTTATTTCCAGCAAAAATCACTTGTTGGGAGCTGAAACCGTTCAGTATATCAGGTTGATCACATTAGAGAGGTGTTCACTAATAGAGGTTTCACTATACGTATAAGCACTCACGATTATTTCTATATTTGATATCGTGATAGGTGTTCAAGCGAAATTATTTTTAGATGAATAGAGGGTCATATCTAAACACAGCAAGTCAAAAATCATATAAGATTTATGGATGCTAGATTAACACTGAAAATCCTACTTCACTCTATTGCTAGCTCTAATAAGTGTATGCATCATAAAAAGTATTAATTTTGACGAAAGATTAGCTGTCAGCAACTTGAATTCGGAAGAAACTCTTTCGCGACTTTTAATGGAAAAATCGAAAGAGTTGACCGGATCCCGGAAGAATGTTTTCCCAACATTATAAATGTATCGAATTCCTCTTACTATCCCCACTTTTCAGTTTGTTTTCTCCAACTCTGCTTCTCTACTTAACTCGAAAGGACGGGGGCGCATAAGCAGCCAAATCGGCCCATTCCATTTTTTGTAACTATTTGGATTAAATAATAACTAGAATGTAAGCCCTTCGATTGGTGAACATTTTGATACTAAATTCAGAATATTTAAATGACATTTCGAAACAAATCTTCAGTTACAAGTTAAGTAAAAAATAGACTGTATGAGGTCTAGATAGCATGGAATATGGGCACGTTATTCTAGACAGAAAATAAAACAGAAGGAAATTGTTTAGTGTGACTTCTGTAGCCCTTTGTATGGATTACATTTCTGTTACTGGCGTGGCTTATAACACTTACCCGTTTGTTTCTTACTAAGGACGATATTGGTCCCGATTGCCTCGAATGTTCATTTACTGTAACCTTCTGAGACATTACTCTCATTCACAGTTATCTTGCTTCAACATGGAGTATAGCTCATCCAATAGCCCTTTTGAAAAGGTTCAAAATCATATATTTTCCAAATTCGAAAATCTGGCCACCTAAAATCTCTTGCAGTATATTGGTTCTGGAACACGATTTTTGCTGTTTTCAACGTGTATTTTATGAATTTAT
>OENT01003022.1:0-15575 GCA_900239685.1 Rotaria macrura
ATTAGAGGGGGGTTTCTTGCAATTTTCAAATAGGGTCGATTTTGCTAGGATATCGGCCCCGGTCCTTTCTATAATCAAGAAAACTAATCCATCATCCATAAAAATTACGATAATTTGAAAATGACTGCACTACTCTTCTGTATGTCCATCGTTATAATGTCAAAGTCAGTGGGCTTCCATGAAATGTTGTGATTTCTTTCATGTAGATATTTATGTGACTAGATGTCGGCGAGATCAACAATAACAAAGAATGACATTGTGCAGAAAACTTCGGCAATACTCAAAATGAAAGAAGGGTGCGGATGTGGATGAATTTATAGAAAGATTCGAAGAGAATCAATCAATAGCTAGCAACATGCGTTTTGATTACTGGTAAAGTAATCTTCTAAGTTGCTGATGATTTGGAGGGGTGTGGATGTCGGTGTCGGTTTAGTCGAGCGGCTGTGAGTGTTTGAGGCATGATGGTCGTAGATAGTTCAACGCAAATCAATGGCCATGTACATTAACAACCTGCCTTAAAAATAGTTCACGAAAAATATTATCGCCTGTTGATTTCGAATCTGTATTGGAGTTCAGCTCTTTAAAAAACGCTGAAACCGAAAAATTCACCAATATGCCATCCATTTGAAGGAAAGAAGATAAATAATGAGCTCCAATACTAAATAAGGCGTAAGAATTTTCTTTTAATCCAATCTCTTGCCTTTAAGCATATATGGTAAGCAATGCATTGTATCTATCGAAGCCAACTTACAAGTTAATAATAAAATGTGGAGTTAGCGAATGGTTTCATCTATCGTGCATTGACGCAAATTGAAAGTTTATATGATTGTCATATTTGCTATATAAAAGCGTTCGAATAATGTTTTAGCTGAGTTGTAACCAGCATCAGTGATATTTTGTAAATTTCGTGACTTGGAAGCAAATCAGAAGCTTGTTGAGTTATGTTTCACTCGACATGGATGTAGATATTGAAACTAAATGACGCATGGAATATCAATAATAGTCGACTATATAGAGCTTAGGCTGTTATTATTGGTTTATGATATCGATGGCTGAATAAGTTATTGAGAAAAATGTGCCACACACTCGTATCTATTTACAAGCCCGCAAGTACGTGTACATAATCTAAGTTTAGTTCCATTGTTGTGTCACTAGCAGTGTTCTTGTTGTAAGAGTGTACCCAGAAAAACAAAATGTACGCTACCCTAATGAAACAGAATTTACATACTATTTTACAGGCTGCAGAAAAAAAAACTGTGTAAGCTATACACACTAAAATTTCATTGTGCACTTTGTTTTACAGTTTTCGAACCTGTATACTTGGAAGACCTCTATCTATTGGGTATGATCAAGATGCGGAGGAATCCGAGTGTTTGGCTAATTTGTCGCCAAAACAGACAGAAGTTTTCAAAAACGCGTTAAAGCGCCTGAAAATGGACGGAAAGTTTAGGAAAGTGGACGTGTTCGGATGTCAATCGACGTTCCCGATTGAGAGTGAGGAACGCTCCTTCCCCCACCTTCTTGTGCGTTTAATCGCGTTTTCAGCTAAAGAACAATTGTAAATCCATAAAAAAGAGAGAAATAGTAGTCATTTATTGCATAGTCGTTATAAATGACGGGATCATCATAAGAGTTCTTAAGCGTTAACAAGACGATCACTATTTCTCTTTTTTTTATGGATTTACAATTGTTCTTCCGCTGAAAACGGGATTAAACGCCCAAGGAGGTGGGGAAATAAGGGCTTTTCATTCACAATCGGGAACGTCGATTGCCATCCGAACACGTCCACTTTTCTCGATTTTCCGTCGATTTTCGGGCGCTTTAACGCGTTTTTTGAAAACTTTTCTCTGCTTGGGCAGTTGATATCTTTTATTCAATCAGATCTCTTTTTTTTGTGATTTAAAAGCGTTTTACTTTTATATATTACAAATCTTCATCCACTTATCAAAGTGGAATATGAAATAAAAGTTTTATTTTGTAACAAGACATCAATTTTACACTTCTCCTGTACTTTGTACACCTTTGGTCTACAAAGCAGTGTGTACTGATGCATCGTGACTTGAAAAACAAAGTGTAATCGGGCACTGTATTTCAGATTCCTATTAAGAACATTCCTAATTAGTTTTTAGTATTGATTATGAGTGCAAGTGGGATTCAAAACTGTTCAATTGTGTTAAGATTCTACTCGATGACTTGTATTCAGTTTCGCATAATTGTAACCATCGGTATTATAGTCTTTAGAAACTCGAATATGAATTAACATATTGAATTTCAATTAAATATGAGAAGTTGTTTTTGAGTTCGCTTAAATTTCTATTGACATTTTCTATGGCTCAAAACAAAACTGTCCCTCTCTTAATTGTTCTCATCCGAATCGAAGCTTGTGACGAACAACAGAAATTTTAGTATTAAATTGTTTGGGGATCAATGCACCAAAGCCGCGAGAACTGATTTGAAGTTTTAGGATTGTTGATGACATGATGAAAATAGCGTTCATTATTCCCTAGACTGAAAGGATAGGGTCTGGAAACGGGAATTCACCTGTATCTGTCTGTCCGTCTGTCCGTCTGTCTGTCTGTTCGTCTGTCTGTCCGTCTGTAACAATCAGCGAAAGAAGCTCTTCTTTGGCACAAATGACCATTTTTGTGGCATAAATGATGATTTCTATGGCAGAAATGATGTTTTCGTGACATTTTATTACTTGTTCAGTTGTATTTTGGTTGATGTCTCCGGCATGTTCGCCGCGACTTCCTATTGAGAAGGAAAATTTGACGAGGATGCGCCCGTTCTGTAACAGACGCATGGTGAAGCCCTAGATGGTTGGCATACGAGGGATATGTGTATATGGATTATCAAGTGCTCAATAGCTGCCTTGATTTCATGTGTGACTCGTACAAGGGTACATTTTCATTGAACTTTAAACACGTCTCATGAATAAATATAGAAGTCGTGGTGTGTGTGAAATACCTGGCAGAAGGAACAACTTCTTGTTATGCAAAACAATCAGTTGGCAATGGTCAATTTCGTACGATTCGCTGTACGGCAAAGAAAGAATTGGAAGATGTTTTGAAAATTTTTACTGAGAATCAAGCATAGAAGTTAGTTTTGATGAATCTAGGAATAGTGGATAGCATCTAACGCTTTGGTCCAAAGATGGAGAAGGCTCAGAACCTGTGTACAAATTAGTTGCTTCCGAATATAACAGTGTGAGCGCCGGGCTCGCATACAGAACTAGAATATTCCAAAACAGATAAAAACAGTGAACATTACATTTCGTAATGTGCAACACAGCATAATATATTATACCCTTACATTGAAAAGTAAAGGCGCAAAAACACTGTTTGATCGATAATGCTTATTTTTGTTTGAATTGACTGCGGTGGAATGATGTGTTCTTATGCAGCTAAAGATTGTCGTTAAATACGTTGACATCCATTTACCGTTTGTCTGTACAACATCTATACTCCTTCGTGACTAATCTTACCAGTGAAGACCTACGAAGTTGCAATAATGGAGTCTCTCTTGAATACGGCAAATAGCCCCAATGCACTTATAGAAATTTTGTTATGCACAATTAAAAACAAATATCTCGTAAAGCGCGTGTCACCAAAGCTGTATATGAGGCACTAAAATGATGATAGCTCTGCTTCTGGATTCTCAGTGCGGTTGATTTATCTCTTTGCCGTTTTGGATTTCACGGAAGATTATTAGTATCAATTGCATGATGGAAGCGTTCGAGTTTGTAAACAAAATAGGCAAGTTTATTATACTGGGCTATACTACTAGCACAGTAGAAATAATCATGGTACATTTATCATGCGAATGCAAATTGTGATAATTTTGACATAGCATTAATATATCAATGACGTTTTTATTCTAGAGTTGTTTTATTGCTAAAGTGTTATTTACTGACCGTGAGGCAAATTCAGATTTTCTACTTTCAAAACGAACACTATGACATACAAAATAAACATTTCTTTTTATGTTTTCGTTAGAAATCTATACTTTCATAATGCCTAGCTAGGTCGATGATTTCTTGAATTTATCAACATTATCATATAATCATATGAGAAAAAGTTAAAATTTTGATTTATTCGAACTATATCAAGTTAACAGTTCTTAAATCATTATCAAGCTCAATGAGTTATAGTACTTTTAGGTATGAATAAGGTACTCGGGTGGGTACCCTGCTGCATAGCGTCTAGCAAATGGGTACTTGAAGTTACTGATCAAATACTCGGCTAGGTACTATTGCGCAGTAATTTTAGGTACCCTGCTGCCAAAGCTGCAGTATGTTGATGATCGAACCTAACCTTTGACTTTTTTCATTTTTGCTTCTCTCAAAGCAATTTATGAAATTTTCACAATTTGTATTTTATTTTATATTTCCAATTCTGAAAACTGAAGCAGGTTATATTTCTCGATCAGACCGAGCTTGCGTTGGTCGGATCTCCACCATACCACATCAAGGTAGTCCTTCCTCAATTTATGATCGAGATCGGGATGTTTTCGTCTAGTAAGTAGTCAAGAAATAATCTGGAAAATGTTATTATGGAAATATATTAGATACTTATGTTTTGTCTAGTTGCTTATATGGAGCTGTGTGTGCAAACAAAAACGGTGAACGAACAGTCAATACACAGAATGCGACAAATCTAGGATACCCTGTAGAGCTTTCCTAAGTAAATTTAAAGATGCTGGTACTCATACAAGTGCCTGTTCAGCTTGGATCGCCGCAAACCTCACAAAAAATATAGGAATTTTATAAAAGATAGGTCTAAAATAAATAGGATCACCCTCAAGTATATAGGAAAAATAGAGGACGCAAATTTGTTCTGGAAACAAATTTAGACACTGAAAAAACACTGCAACAACATTGAAGATGATAATGTGTTGCTTTTGCACCTATATCTAATTAGCTAAATAAAAATATAATTGAGTTTTGAAAAACAATAGAGCAGCAAGATTTTCTTTAAACAAAAAAAATAAATGATGTTCGATTGATTGTCAAGTATTGGACATATGTGGCATTAATATATAAACATGAGCAAAATCAGTAAAATCAAGTTCAAATTTGAATTTTTAAATAAAAGATGAAATCTAGAAACACCCAGTCAAACAAATAATTAAATTAAGGGAGATTTAAATAGATTATAATCAGATTTTTCTGTACCAAAATCCAAATTATAATCGATTGAAATCGTCGAAACCAAAGAAAATTTGATTTTTAATCAAACAGTAATCTTAAAAATCGGGTAAAATTTCGATTAAAATCATATGATCTGGCTTTAATAGAATTTTAATCGAAATTTTACCCGATTTTTAAGATTATTGTTTGATTAAAAATCAAATTATCGTTGATTTCGACGATTTCAATCGATTATAATTTGGATTTTGGTGCAGAAAAATTCGATTATAATCCACTCAAATCTTCTACAATCCAATATATTTTCACTGGGTAGATAAGAATAGTATTGGCAAATGTAGATTAATGTGTCTATTATGAGATAATCTTTGATAATACGAAGACAATTATTGCAACGAGTGTACTATATACATTATCTAGATAAACCAATAGGAAATAGGCGCCATATAAACGGTCGTCGACCACTGATCGCTAATATCTACTTCTTGTTATGGACATCAGTGACAATATTTAAATGACGTGTTGAACGCTAATCAAGAACTTTTGGAATTTTTTCAGAAGAATCTTCAATTTTTTGCAAAAAACAGGAATATAGGAAAAAAGCTCAAAATATAATCTATTATAGGATCAATTTTTAAAATATAGGAAATAGAGGATATATAGTACTGCTGCGAAGCCAGCTGTTCAGCAAACATACTGACGTGGGTGCTCAATGTAGTAACTAGATCAGTTTAATCACTGAGAATTTTCGAAGTACCCATATCCTGTACCTTGCAGAGACTCTCTCAGTACATGGGTATCCTGAATTCAGTACTTTCCCAAAAGGGTGGTCTATTGTTTCATTACATGAATAATTCTTTTCATTGTCATCTATGAGTTTGAATCGAGCAATCTTTGAATAACGAACATCTTTTTTTTGACGATCTATTGCTGCTTTATGCGTCACATTGATACAATTCGTCTCGCTATTGAAAACCGTATGAGATCCATCATCAATGTTATTATTCATCTGAGTTTTATTCGAATTTCCATGAAGATTGTTTCATTATAACGACCAATATAAAAATGTAATCGATAATTATCGTAAGGTATATACTGATATGGACGGTTTTTATGTCGATTACCAATAACATTTCGATGCGCATGTAAATTGTTGTCGTCAGCAGCTATTTCACATCTAGATCTATTAAATTCATTAGATGGTGCATGATTTCTTTTTTGGCTTACTACAACTTTCTGGAAGATCATCAGTCTAAAAGGAGCTTTTTTGTATAACAATCCTCATTAATAATTTATCTTACGTTCACATTATTAAAACTTGCTATATTCATTTCAAAGCACGATAAAAAAATTGGAGAGCATCTAAAATTCAGAACTACAAAATTTGATGAGATTCACAGAAGTGTTCAATGATTTTTTTTATTCCCTTCTATGCATACTCCAGTCTATTTAGGCTATGATTAGATATGGATTGGTCATCAGATCACTGTCGAAATACACTATTTTTCTTTATGAAGACCCAAAATATATAAATACTATAAAATAATTCTTTTCTTCTTTTAAACTACATCTTCATTTTTCAATCAAATTCTTCCCGCACAGTACAGGGTGCTAGACTATAATGTTGACTCAGTATGTAACTATGTATCTATGTAACTTCAATTGTCGGAACAAACAATTGCTTAACTTTTGTCTTGGCATCAAAGCTTTTAGTGGATCAGAAAATATTCTTAATACAAGTAGTCCATACTAGAGTACTAAAGAAATTCAGATAATTAATAGAGTCAACTGTGACATTTGCCGTTTTCTTATTTGCAAAGTTACTTTTATTCGATAAACTGTTTTGGCTGCATTAGCTATTATCCAAGTACTAGTCCTGTAATTCGAAGTATTGTCTGTAGGCATAGTCAACCAATTTCTGAGATAGGAGCCCACTTTCAGAAAAAGTCGTTTACAGTTTCGATTCATTTTCTTTCCTGACGCCTTACTCTTCTCAAGGCATTTTCTCTCTTAAGAGGGGTGCTCGAACGCTCCATCGATTTGCTCTTCATTACATGTTTTTCACCTATTTCGTTGCAACCTTCGTTTTTGTTAATCGTACGATTTTCTCATCGTTCTACTTGTGCTTTTTCTTCGGCAATATGTTCAATTTGAACATAAAACCTGTAGATTATTAGTTTAATTTATTAGTCATATCATTTTTTTAACTCAGACTCTGTGCAATACGTAAGTTTTCAACTGCTCTTATTCCGGGCTTTTTAATCAAAATTCTACGTATCAATTAAAACTTTCTATGATACACATGAATTTAACTGGTACTGCGAAATGAAAATTTTCTCCAATACTATTCATATCAAGTAGGATCTACGTTTTCCGCCAAATGTTTTATTTTTATAGTTTTTAATCAATACTGGATTGAGCTGGTGGAAATCTTTCGTTTATTGTAGAAGTTTAAAAATCCCAGAAGGGACAATTTATGACAAATTAATTAATCGAATAGCATATAAACCTAGCTCGAAGAAACACAATTCAAATATCAATTGCAAATGGCCAGCATTCTGCATGAGTATAAAATGCATTCTTAGGAAAAGATCACAAATTCAAACGGCTAACTTACATTACTAGCCCATGAGAGGGAGATTATGTAACAGAAGTTGCATCGATGTTTTCAGTGTATTAAGAATATTTCAACTTCATCTTTTTATTTCCTCATGTGTTATTTCGATCTTACATCGTCGTCTATCTAAAGTAATTTAATTGCTTTAAAATGTTTCATTAGCTCCAGATTCTTCCTCTTATCATTGTAATTATTTATAGTTTATTGCTCAGATTTTCTCTCTCAATATATCCATAAAAGTCGTCTCTATCCATGGAAAGGGCTTCTTTTTTCGATGACTTTCATTTTCATCTAGACGCAAAACAAACATGATTGACGAGATTCGAATTTTGCCGGCACTCTATTCCAGTGAAACATAATAACTGAGTAGAATTGACAAATATGAAAACAATATGTTTACTCATCAAATATGACAATAGAAAGAAAAGAAAAGGGGAATTAATACTACTGCCGATACATTTATAAATACATATCCATAGGATTGCAATGTCAAGCGACAATGATTTTTATAGTACTCATATTAAAATGTTACATCGGACATATCCTTTAGAGAAAGGAACATTCAAATAATCAAACTTATGTAGCTTGTGTCAAGAGACTAGAATACTGTCATGAGAAAATATTTTTGTTGTGTAAGACAAAGCTTTCTTATTGTCAATAAAAGGAATTCACTGCACAATAAATAAAAAAGATCTGAAGGATATAACAATCGATTCGAGGTTAACAGCTTGTACGTAGTATGTTAAAAAAAAGCAATAGGATTAGTAAACATTACTTCGGTGTCTAAGATCGTCTAACAATAGTGTAAGTGTCAAAGTATATTAGTATTTTAGTTACTCTTTATTTAAAGAAACTTTTAACAGTCTTATATAAAATGACAGAGCACGTATCAAAAGCTATTCTGGTATAAAAAGGACTCTATTTCATGTTATGCAGCTGTACAATCAATCAAAATATTCAGCATCGACATTTCAAACTCAAAGGGAAATAAAAAATAATACTACTTCATAAATAAAACACACTTGGATAAAATAAAATAAAATCACAAAAGAACAAGTATATCATTATATATATGAATGTTCTATTATTAGAATACAAAAGTCCTAATCTTTTGAGTTGAATAAGAATTAGAATATCAAAATGGTGTGAGTTGTACTGCTTGCGCTCCCGCAATGGATAAAGATGCAAGACTATAATAGAAAGAACGTTCACCTATTGATGTTGTGGCTGTAGAAAAGATATTATTACCGTCTGGAAAAATAGGCATAACTGCCAACTGCTAATCCACTGGTTATTGCCATACCAGAACCTAAGCCAAGACCTAAACCTAATTTTACTTGCCTTAATTCATCTTCGAGGGCTTGACAGTTTGATGTCAGTGTTGTAGTAGCCGTTGTTGTCGTAGTTGTAAAACTTGATGGACAAGTTATATTGGAATTCTGACCTGTTTGACAATGAAATTGCCAGCAAAAATCAGGACAAGTAGTAGTTGTCGTTGTTGTAGTACCTATTAAATATACAAGATATACATGTAGCAACCGTCGATTCATCGGCAAGACAACATTTCTTCACTGGCTTAATTTCATAAATACGTGTAAATCATTCAAGATTAAATACATATTTTTCAATGATAAACAAGTACAGTTTTGTAATTCAAAGGCAATAGTCTTCGTTAAACATCCATTGAGCAATGCAAGACATGAAATATGATTGCAAGCACCATATGATGCGTAACATGCAAGACCGATTTTATTCAAATAGGATTCAGAAAGAGAAATCTATTGACATATAAGTCAATCGTGAACAGTTTTTGCTTCTTCGCTCATTCTAGATCAATAATAATAGAACTGTCATAGATCAGTATTTTTACTACTTCCCAGGTCAATCAAAACGGATATCCGTTACAGACCGTTTAGTAGACGCAATTATACGAACCGCAACATCATTAAAATAGGGCTGTAGACGGCTGTATTTTCACATTATACGACCCTTTATTACTGTGCCCAGAAATAGTACCGCATACTGAGCCCTATATTGTGAAAATACGGCAGTATATGGCCCTATTTTAATGATGTTATGGTCCGTATAACTGCGTCCACTAAACGATCCGTATCGTTCGACCTGGGCTAAGAGACGAATTATTGTTACATGCACTCTAAACAGAGACACTCTAAATTAACGTTTGCATCCTACGTTCCGAATAAGTTTTTTCTACTCTAAACCTACTTGTAGTTGTAATTGTAGTTGTAGTCGTGGTAGTAGTTGAAGTCGTTGTGGTGCTCGTACTCGTGCTAGTAGAGGTGCTAGTCGTACTGGTAGTGCTAGTACTACTAGTTGACGTGCTTGTTGTTGAAGTTGAAGTAGTCGTACTCGTAGTACTTGTCATTGAAGTTGTAGTTGTTGTAGCTGTTGTAGAAGTTGTACTCGTAGTGGTAGTGCTGGCAGTTTCTGAAGTACTAGCAGAAGTAGTAGTACTAGTTGTAGTACTGCTGCTAGTAGTAGTACTGCTAGTCGACGTACTGGTGGTAGTAATAGTGCTAGTTGAAGTACTTGTAGTAGAAGTCGAGGTAGAGGAAGTGCTGGTAGTCGTGGTTGAAGTACTTGTTGTGGTAGATGTTGTAGTCGAAGTACTGCTACTAGTTGTAGTACTAGTCGGGGTACCTGTACTACTTGAAGTGGTAAAAGTGGAAGTCGAACTACTAGTTGTTGATGTTGAAGTTGACGATGTTGAACTAATAGAGGTACTAGTGGCTGTTTGCAGAAAAAGAAATGTACAGTGAATACGATACTTAATGAAAAAAACATTAATACATAATTCAGTGTATCTAGAAAGTATCAGACTTTGAACTTGAATTCTGCAATTTCATCTTCCATCATTATTAAATGACAAATTTATATCAAAATGGAGGCTATTTATTTTGTGTCTACTTTCTACGGTTAAAAACGAAACAAAACAGTTTGATTTTTCTAGCAAAGCTTGATAGGCCTCCCTCATTTCGCACAAAGAATCAATGAAACTTTTGAATTTGTCAACCTAAACATCAATAATCGACTTGTCTAAGAGGTAGTTTTGTCAAGAGTAATTCTAGGTGCGTGTAGTTTATTTTACATACTTGTGGATGCAGTACTTGCTACAGTCACTGTAGTGGTAGTTATTGACGTAGTCGACATTGTTGCTGTAGTAGTTCCAGTTGTTGTGGTTCCGTTCACTGTTGCCGTGGTGGTTGATGTAATCGATGTTGTAGATCCAGTCGATGATATCGTTGTAGTCAATGTTGTTGTTGATGTTGTCGATGTTGTGGACTCACTTGTTGATGTTGTTGTTGATGTTGTTGCCGATGTTGTGGACTCACTTGTTGATGTTGTTGTCGATGTTGTGGACTCACTTGTTGATGTTGTTGTCGATGTTGTGGACTCACTTGTTGATGTTGTTGTCGATGTTGTGGACTCACTTGTTGATGTTGTTGTCGATGTTGTCGATGTCGTGGACTCACTTATTGATGTTGTTGTCGATGTCGTGGACTCACTTATTGATGTTGTTGTCGATGTCGTGGACTCACTGGTTGATGTTGTTGTCGATGTCGTGGACTCACTGGTTGATGTCGTTGTTGATGTTGTCGATGTCGTGGACTCACTGGTTGATGTCGTTGTTGATGTTGTCGATGTCGTGGACTCACTGGTTGATGTCGTTGTTGATGTTGTCGATGTCGTGGACTCACTGGTTGAGGTTGTTGTCGATGTCGTGGACTCACTGGTTGATGTCGTTGTTGATGTTGTCGATGTCGTGGACTCACTGGTTGATGTTGTTGTTGATGTTGTCGTTGTAGTTGTAGTTACACATATACAGTTTGGAGCTGGACATTGTACGATTTCTGCTTGACGTACGTAACGGTAATGTAGGTCATCGAAGAAAGTTTTCGCAGGGAGGTCTTGTATTATTATTTCAGTGAAAATATAGTTCAGAGAAAAAAGGATACTAAGGAATTAAATACATACCTTCATTAGATGGAAATCCATTAGTAAGATAACAACTTGTCAAGAATAGAATCCACAATACGTGTTGCCGATTACCCTATTATGGAAAGAAATTGTTACAAGACGAGAGAATTTTGCTTCCTTGTGAGAGATTAAACTTGAGTAAAGAAAAAGGCATGACATTATATTTGGTTCATATTCCACTAGCCAATTAAGAGAGTAGCAATAATAGAAGAGTATCCCGAGAAGAGCAACAAGCATAAAGGTCGAATCTTATTCGAGCTCAGAAATTTGTCAACAAACGGTAAGAATTGACAAACGAATGGAATCAATTGAATGAATTCTTTAAACATGTTAACATGAAAAAAGACACTCGTTCATCTCGTAGAACATAATTTCAATGAATTATTTCGTGTTAAGTATAGGACTAAGTCTTCTCATAAATAATGAATATTTTCAGTTTGTTTTAATTTAAAATGGACTGTTAGATAAAATGAACAATGGTTAAGAGATAATGATCTGCTTTGTAGGGTAACACTCGAAAATTGTTGAGTTTATCTTCTTGTCTATAGTCATGTCATACAGTAGGAAGCAACAATATCTGCTCCTTGTTCTTAAGTAACATTTCAAGAATTCTCTTTTAGCTCACTTTATTTTCAAGGGTTTCATCGACTTGCATTGCATCGATCATGTTTAGAAACTTGAACATCAGTTCCGCACGGATTCTTAAACTTATGAAAAAATCAATAAGAAAAAAGTGCTAGTTGAATTCGAAAGCGCGTGCTAATCTATTTCGGCTGTTTAGATAAACACAGATGTATGAGAAAAATGAAAATGTAACAAAAAAGAACAGAACCATCTTACTCTGCATACCTTCAATTGATCAGCTGTGTATGTGGACATGTTTGGTTTTTCAATACGAACGAAAAAGTCTATATCAATTTTTCCTCATGAATATTAAGATTTACTCAGTATATATATATATATATATATATATATGTTACTTTCGTGTTTTTTTCATTAACTAGTAGCATGAGAATCGATCAAGTTCGCGTAATAATAAAGTTTTTTCTAAGCAACGCTTGATAATTCTTCTTGAAGTCAAATAAAAACAGCTATTAAAATATTATTTACGGGTAACTCTTTTTTTCTTCAGATTGTTGGTTTATATTAATCAATTTTTGGATTTCAGGCAAATACAAACGTAGAGGTAGATTGGCTTGCAAAATTACACCCACGACTAAAAACTTAAAATCTCTATTCGCCATCACTACTGAATACCATCTGATACAAACTAACTTGCAAACCGAGCAAACGCTACTATAATTATCATGTAGAATTTCAACAAATAAAATAGTTATGTGTGAAACATATTCTTTTGCTTTTGTTCATCACAGAACTAAATCGAAACAAATTCTATTAAGAAGAAGAGAAAGAAACCAGCGAATCTATGTTATTAAAAATAGCAAATCCAATAGTTTTGTAACATTCTACCTTTTTCAAGGTTTAGTTCTGAAGTAATATAAAATCAGATCATGTTTCATATACAGTTTCACATTAAGACTAGTCATGAGTAATAATCCATCGTTTCTCACGATGTACACAGGTAAACACGGAATGGTTTTTATTGTGTTAATATCTATGGTTCATTAAAAATTGATCTTCTACTATTCATTTTCATTTTCATTTTTGAACATATTTACGCATGACTAGTACAAATACTTCTTCACTCACCATTCTTTGGAATGCAATAACCATGATTTCAAATAGCCCACTTTATAGAGCTTTATTCCTCGTATGATGCAAGTTTTAGTTGAAAATCGTGATAAGATTTCGATAGTCAGCTTCGAAAAAATAGAAGACTAATGAAACGCAATGATGAAATCAACCAAACATTTTATGCATGTTCTCTAATTTTTTTTGTTCCATTCGCATTGCTTGCCTCAAAACTCGTACGTAACCAACCATTTGTATCTGACTCATGTATAAATATATTTACCCAACGAAAGTATTTTCAAGAAAAAAGTCCGTCCGCATAGAGAGATTTACAAAAGTAATAACTGCTCTTCTCTCTCTTCGGTCGCTATTGAAAATAATAATTTTTATTCTTCGGTTTGTTATTATGAAGCCACCAGAAGCAGTGTGTGTTTAAGGAAACAAAAGAAAGTATTTCAAACGAAAGGAAAATGAGGAACTAAAGTGTTATCGAGAAACATTTCTCCATGGATGATACTTCCAATATTAAAAGTTGTTTAGAAAAGAGAATTCGAAAGAAAAAAATTATATTGAGGGTGAGGGTGTGCTTGTGCGTGTGTGTGAGTGTTCGGGTACGGCTAAGTGTGTGGAGGTGGGTGTGGATGTCGGCAGGAGAGGGCGTGGGTGTTGATGTGCGCGTAGGTTAAGGTGCGGGTGTGCTTGTGGGTGTGGGAATGGTTTTGGTTGTGGTTGTGGTTAAGCGCGAGGGGTGTATGTTTGCGTGTGGGCGAAGGTGTATGTGTGCTTGTAGGTAAGGGTGTGGGTTTGGATGCGGGATTAGGTGTGCTTGTGGAACGGGGAGTGGGTCTGTCGGCGTGGCTTCGGTGTGGGTGTGCTTATGTGCTTTGAAACCTCTTTTGTATGAACACAGATACCCGAACCGAATTCCCCACCACCACCCCCACCCCCACATACACGTACACCCCTATGATGGCAAGTCGATTTTTAATGGTGGGATGTGGAAAAAAAGAAAAATAATAATTCAACTAATGAGGAAAAAAGTTTATGTACGAAGACGATTGATGGTACCGAGGTAGATATATATGGTGTGAAGATGAACCTCACAGAAGCAGAAAGCAAGTATATAAAGAAGCAAATAGAAAAATTGATTGAGATGATAGATTCGAAGGATATTAGTGGAAACCAAAAAGGGGCACTTCTGGGATATGACATAAAGATTAATTTTCAAAGAGGTAGTAGTAAAATCAGCGAAGCCGATTTCTGGCAAGGTATCGATGAAAAAGTATCGAAGAATTTCAAAGATAAATCAATAAGATTAGATCTTCAAGGTATAATAGGCGGTAATACATTAAATCTTCAAATTCAATATAACAATAAGTAATATAATCATGCTCTTTTACCGCAAAATCATGAAGTCTGGAATGAAGCATTAATATAGCTGTTTCGGGAGAGACAAAACAACAGAACACGGATCGTAGTGCCTCTATCGACGGAAACTGTACCCTAGGGCTCATAGAATTTCCAGAATATCGCTAGTAACAAGAATAAAAGTAAAAATGAGTAAAGTATTTATCAGCTAACATTAGGGGTGGCACATTTACTTTACTTTTAAGTTAGGTAAATAAAGTAAAGTAAATACTTTATTTACTTATTTACTAGTAAATAGTAAATATATATTTACTAAGTTACTGTAAATAAGTAAATATATATTTACCAAGTTACTAGTAAATAGTAAATAGCGTATTTACTGAGTTACTAGTAAATAG
The DNA here is from genome assembly GCA_900239685.1 of Rotaria macrura. Taxonomy (NCBI): domain Eukaryota; kingdom Metazoa; phylum Rotifera; class Eurotatoria; order Philodinida; family Philodinidae; genus Rotaria; species Rotaria macrura. The sequence continues at coordinate 15,221 of OENT01003022.1, forward strand.
TAAATATGTATTTACTAAGTTACTAGTAAATAGTAAATACATATTACCAAGTTACTAGTAAATAGTAAACACATATTTACCAAGTTACTAGTGAATAAGTAAATAAAGTATTTACTTTACTTTATTTACCTAACTGAAAAATAACTTAATGTGCCACACCCACATCGTTTGGGTCACACATTTAATTTACTTTTCAGTTACATAATTAAATTGGAGTAAATATATATGTACTATTCAGTAGTAAATAAGTAAATAAAGTACTGACCTATTTACTGGTAAAGTGAAGGTAAAGCGCCACCCCTGGTGCCAAAGGTAGATCCACCATAGCAGCCATCCGGCCAAGGCCACCCCATTT
>OENT01003024.1:0-15538 GCA_900239685.1 Rotaria macrura
TCAACGCACTCTCAACAACCGTACATGCCCAGGCTAGGTTTACAATAGTATACTACATGTAGGCAATAAACACAACAGCGACTACTTACACCGAGGACAGTTCTTTGGTAGTTGACACTAGAACATCGAATGAAATAAAAAATCTTGCTATCCAACATAACTCACATTTGCATAAAAGGGAGATCTTGCATATCAAACTAAGCCTGGATCACATCTTTGAAATCCGGGACTCCATGCCGAATCAGCGCATTGCTCATAAATAGCCACTGAACTGACCGACTCGACAATCACGACAAAAACAATAAACGCTAAAAGTTTGAACGTCATGCTTATGTATTCTTTTTTCAATTGTTAAAACATCGAATAATGCACTGCGGCTGCATTAATATATTACTTACAATATTGGGATTAAAAGATTTGCTTTTAGGTAGTTACTTAAATTTTAGAAGCCCATATGAATCCCTTAATGTAGGAGTAATGTCAGCGAACTATACCGTATTACATAATCTTGATACATTTGTCTGCCGTCGTATCCTAATTCCTTTAATCATATAAGCAATCTAGAATAAATAACAACTAGAACTCAGATCTAATAAATTTTATGTCTGGCTTATGTGAATACTCCTTTTTATTACAAAAAAGGCGATTATCTTCCAGATTTCAATGATTCTAATAGAATAGTACGCTAAAATATCACTGACTTGTGGGACGAATTGCAAAACATGACAACCAAAACACGTTATGTTCTACTTATCATTGAAATATTATCACTATGGCGAAACATTTTATTTTTTGGGCATTGTTTCCTTCACGAATATGAAAGACGCATCTGTGACACGAGGGACAAATCAATGAGTAGTGCAGAGCGAATCGTTCGTACCTACCAGATCATTTCAGACGAATAAAAAACTCCGCCATTGAGTAACATGTTCTTTTTCTCTTATAGCGCCTCATGTTCTTTGTCAGTGGCACATGAGCTCAAAAAATCTACAGGTTAAGAATGTTTTTGTTGCATCGATGTCGACAAATTCAAGGAAAAATATCGATCGTGAAAAAGTGAAAAAGAAACCCAAAATAAAAATTATTTCTTGAATGACGCATGAAGACATCGATGAACATTGTGTTCATTCTGCTACCAATTTTGGAAATGAGTTGCAAAACATTATTTTAATGATTTTGCAGTAAAACTTCAAACGATAAGGGCTTTCTTCGCTTAGCGTGTAATAGTAATGCTTGCATCTCGTGTTATCTAGTAAATGAGTGTTAATCGTACTTGTCTCATTTTGTGTTATTGTTTCACTGTTAGTTCTCCACGAATTCAATCGTTTGCATATTTCGATCGCAGATTGATTAGAAACTTTGATGAACAAGCATTTAAAAATTTCCCATAATAACCACCTATTTCATAGATGATTGGTTTCCAATGGGTTGGGTGCATAGTTGTGACTGTTTATTTTCATTTCACCACCATGTTACAACCACATTCACATCCCTTATTTTTTTCATTTTAATTCATAAAATGTAGGATAAATTTTTAGTTGATGTATTTATAATTATTTCGTACCAATAAAGGACTCACTCTTCTCTATTCGTTATTATGAAGGAATAGGGATGCATCAAACACAAATCTAGCTAAACCCAAGCCCAATTCTCGGTCTGGGTTTCACTGGTTCGATCTCAAGTGGCTGGTGAAGAACTTGACTCGAATTAACTAGATTTTTCTAAACCACCCTGAATCTCAAAATATATCATCTTGATTTGACCAGTTTTGACTGAATATGACTAGGTTTGACATAGATTTCACTGAACCTCATGTTAACATGAGAATTATGGCTGGATTCATGTAGGATTTGACTACATTCTGACTGAATATTGGAATATTGAACTGGATTTAGCTTAACTTCACTAGTTTGAGTCGATGTAATCATATTTGATATGAAAGCCACTAATTTTCACTATATTTGACCCGGATTCGACTGAATACGACTTGAATTTCAGTTGGGTTTGATTTCAATTCGTTAGATTTGACTAAATTTGGCTTGGATATTACTAGAGAGGATCGAGTTTGAATCTAACTGAAAAGATTTTTCCACCAATTGAATGGATGTCACGATATTTAATTTAGAGTCTATAGAATCGGACTCCGAAAAATATCAAAATAGCATAATTTAAGTTCAATCCTGTAAAACGCTTGACGATTTTAAAAATTCATCATAATCTGTCACTTACACAAGATAGAGATGGGAAACTGGTTGTACACGGTAGAAATTCGACCAGGCTTTAGCGCGCTAAAAAGCTAATTTTGTTTTTAGCATGTATCAAGAGTTGAATGCACCGCTACTTGTGTTATTATGTTTTGGCAAAACAGCGATCTGTTTTACCAATTGATCCTTCAGAATCTTTATTGCACAGCGGATGGATGTGGGTGTTGTTGAGGGTGTGAGAGTGGATTGTGGGTGTGGGTACACTGTTACAAATAGGCGCAGAATAATAAACCCTTCAAAAAGGTTTATTCATCTCATAAAACCCATCATATCCCCTTTTTATAGTTCATTAGTGTGGTAAACCCTTTCAGTTCATCAACCCTCATAAGGGTTTGCTATACGTTGCACTTTTATAAACCCTTTAATGTATTAACAGTAATATACCCTTAAAAGGGTCTATTAACTTCATAAACCCTTCAGAAAAGCGTTTATTGATGCACCCCTGACAGGAAATCGTAGAATAAAAACTGCTTTTCTGAAGGGTTTATGAAGTTAATAGACCCTTCTAAGGGTATATTACTGCTAATATGCCTTAAAGGGTTTATAAAAGTGCAACGTATACCAAACCCTTATGAGGGTTGATGAAATGGAAGGGTTTATGAAAGGGTTTACCATACTAATGAACTATAAAAAGGGGATATGATAGGTTTTATGAGATGAATAAACCTTTTTGAAGGGTTTATTATTCTGCGCCCATTTTTTACAGTGTAGGCGGAGACTTTTCGGGAAAGGGAACAATACCCACACGCATTCCCTTGCTGTTGCCAATAGGAAGAATTCAAAAGTAAATGATTAGACGAAGAGAAAAGACGCAGTGTTTTCCTTTCACGTCGCGTATAGAAAACAACATTTCCTAGGGTTTCTTTTTATCTTTTGTTATCGATTTCGTAGCACTGTTGTTTGTGAAGGAAAAGAAAGAGAAACATAATTCTTCCATTATAATTAAACAATCCTTCATGGAGGAAAAACACCGTTGTGTCATTGCACAAATATTTGTCGTCTACAACTTCTGTTACAAACCAACGAGAGTTGCAGTAAGTTTAGAAAGGAAATATAAAACGTCAGAAAAACCCACATTCTGCGTTGTTAAAAATACCCAACTAGCAACTGTAAATCACAACTTCCTTTAAATTCGTTTGGTAAGTATGAGATTATATTCGATCAATACCGATCAACTAAGGTGCTGAATACTTTATTATAGACCATCGGATTATAGACTCGGCAGGAGCATTTTGAACTTTCAATCTGACACTATTGTGGTTCGAAAGCACTAAAACTGAAATGTTTCCTTCTATTATATGATAGAACGAAACGCATAATAATCTCTCCTTCCAGCACAGTGTTAGTGCTACTGTCAGCCCACGGAATACATTCTTGTAAACAACATGAGAGAAACTACAATTTCTTAACAACGCGGTATAAAATGTTTTCTCAGCGCATGCCTCAGTCCGTAGAACTGGTTCAGTACTAGTGGCGTCAGTAAGGTGAGGCCAGGTGGGACTCAGCCTCACCACATGGCATCTAAACCACATTACCCACTAATATAATTTGAAAGGCGTCAGGATGCATCCAAAATGCAAGCTTTTAGGATACTAACAGGTTTGAAAAGTCAAATGCGTTTAAGCGCGTATGCATTGACACATTTAAACTCGTTTAGTTCTATCCAATAGATTAAAAAGCATCTAACGCCGTGAGATCGAATCGAACTCACATAATGTGGCGAACTATAATGTAACGATTAAATAATTCAAGCAACAGATTGACAATTATTTTTAGCGATAGCTTGAACTAAGATTAGAACCAATGATTTATCGATTACAAACCAAACACCAAATCCAATGAACCATTCCCCAATTGATAATGATGCTTAGTTCATGACTCACATAAATGAGTGTTTTTAGAAGGTTTTGTCTTATGTAAAAATTGCGTACTCACTTATTTTTATTTTGCAAAATAAATGTAAATATAAAGTATACACATGGTATCATGACAGAGCTATATCTGACTTTTTTATAGCCAAGAAAAAAAGTTTAATTCCTTATTGCTCAAAAAGTATACAAATATTAGAGAAAATGAGCGCTTTCCGCGATAGGATAATATAAAATTAGACGGTTTAGATATGCTAATTATACTTCTTCTCCTGACTAATAATAGAGGAATATTCGATTCTGTTCTAGCATTCAGATTTTATATGGAAAAGTGTAAAACAAAACTCTTGTCTCGCTACGTTGTTTAACTAAATGTTTTTAGTTTCACAATACATTCGTAGAAAATTAAATCAAAGACAAACCGATAATATAGGATGGGGAGTTATTCTTGAAATTTGAATACCATCTCTAGGATGATACAGCCTGTGAGACTCCTTTTACATGTTTACCCTAGATATAGTTTATCTTGTTGATAGATAATGAGTAACTCCAAAGACTGATTGTTTTATACAATGCTAGATTATTCACTTTCTTTGAATTTCGATGAAAAAACAGAAAATAAAATATGTATATGCTTCAATCAGGAATCGAACCAAAGATATGATAACTGGTTAACCGGACCAGTGCTCTAACCAATGAGCTATCGAAGCACAACGAACATACTATTTTATTTCTGAATAATATTTAATAGTCGAAAGTCACAATGTAAAAAATCTACTTTACATTAATCGTTACATATACTCCAATTCTGTCGTCTAAAATACACACCCACAAGAGAAAAGGAGAAATTTATGATCAATTTTACATGGTTATAAATAGTTTTCGTATGTTCATACACGTCGTATACATTATATCCACGATAAACACTTTGGATGATTAAATATCATTGAGAAATAAAATAGTATGTTCGTCTTGCTTCCATAGATCAATGGTAACAGCATTGGTCCGGTTAACCAGTTATCGTATCCTGGGTTCGATTCCGTATTGAAGCATATACATCTTATTTTGTATTTTTTTATTCGAAGTCGAAGGAAGTGAATAATCTAGGACTAAATGAAACAATTGCATTCACTCCTTTTCTATCCTTTCAAATGAAAATACTTATATTTTGGCGAAGCATCCACTTCCTTTCTGATAACTTACATGCATGAAAATGTATTGCGGGAATATTATAAAGCCAATATATGTACTCAGGCTGGTAAATTTCATGTTTTTCATCAATAGCAGATGCCTTTACTCGACGAAGACTCGCTTTTTTAACCATGGCAAAATGTTGAGGGTATAATGTGACATAAATGAATACAAACCGAGTTGTAAATAAGTTATTGATACACATCTGTACGCGTGAGGGATTTCGGTCACTTATAAATAACTATTGACTCTCTAGAAAGATTCCAAACTCGTTTTGAACTAGCATTCGAACGCATGTATTCGAATTGATTTTGATCAGTACTCATAAACGACCCACATCCTTCTGAACATGTTTAGATGACAAGCGTTTGATGCGTTTAGCAGCGTTCTCGAAATTCTGTACTATAAAAACGTGTCAGATTGTCACTGTTGGCAGCAATGAAGTATCTGTCCTCGTGGAAAATGCGTTTTTTGATTTCATGGGATGTTCTAAGAAGAATATTTTTTGTTCGCTTTAGTGAAGACAATAACTATTAACAGTAGTTTTAAAAGAAAGCTTGTTAACGCAGCCCTGGTGGGAGTGAAATGTGGAACTCACATATCTATAGCTTCATAAGGCTAATAGAAAATACAGAGAATCTGATATCACGATTTTTTTTTCATTGTCTTTCTCTGATGGGCGCCCATTTTCTCGTTTTCATTGTACGTATTCACTCGATAGTTTCCATTTTTCTTCGTTCATTTTTTCTTGAATTAACATTTTTCGTATTATAAGCATTGAGACAAACGGTAAATAATGCTCTGATAAATGACGATAATATAATGCTGGTTGCTATGTGTGTAATGGAGTAATACACTGGTTGCTATGGTCGTTAATGATGAGGGTGGAGTGGGTGCCTGTGATCAGGGTCTACATCTGTAACCCCCAGCGGGGGAGGGGAGCTTCTCAAATCAAGGACTATGTCTGTAACCAGGGGAAAGCATCGAAAATCTCACTCTTAATCCTTCACTAACTATTTTCTTCGAAAAAATATGTTAGATCCAAAAAACGAATAAACGGCTTACAGATGTAAATATATATATATAGACAAAGCGATAGAGGGATGCACATACGTACAAAGACATGAAACCACCTATTTTAAAAATACGGAAAGAATTGCTTTTGTTTTTAGCTTTAAAAAAATGTTGTGTGCTGTTCAGAACTAAACTGAGTCTTGCCTAGTCTCGCGAGGAAAGCAAGCATCTTGATAGAAAAGATTCAAGAGCATCGACTAGTTGAGTTGCCTCTTGAGAGAAAGTGTAGTGAACGTTTTCAAGGTCCACTCGCACGGCTTTACATCGAGAGAAGCTCTAGGTATTACTGCGACGTTTAGGTGTAGAAGTGATTTCAGGCACGTACATTGGATACCGAGGTCACATACATATCTGCATCCACCTCTTAAAAATCTGTCCCTGTGTTTATTATAAGGAGATCTAAAAAAAAGAAATTCTTCTTCTGACATTTAGCTAACAAAACGGTTCGTTGAAATATGGCATCGATTAAACAACAGACAACTCATCAAAGACGCGATTCCATTTCATCCGTGAGTCAGTAACAATTGTATTGATGTATAATGACGATTTTTTCTGTTAAAAGACTACTTCCTTATGGGATAAACTGCCTGAAAGTAAATATACTCCAACAGATATTGCGGATGAAGATGATTTTCTCGATGAAAATGACATTTTGGAAAATGAAATTGATCTTGCGAAGAATGAAACTCATGATGAACGGGGAAATTCAGAAGTTCATTTTGCTTCAGGAGTACATCCTAGGACACGCTTTGGATCGACTTCAAACCTCGCCAGTACACAACAAAATATCCGTTTATGGGTACCTGAAGAATATAATCAGGTAAAGCTTATTACACACAGTAGTCATGTAGACGAGGTTAAAGCCAAGCTTCAAAAACATTTGTCGCGTAACGGTATTCAGTGGACATCGAACGACGATGAACGAATTCGTCCATGGAACTTTGGTCTTTCATTAGTACCCTTTCAACTTGAATCTTTATATTGGATTGATGTGATGTGGCTTCTCCCAGTTGAGAAGTTTCATGGTTGGATCAGACTAAAAAACACAACCCAACCAAAGCCACGAATTCCATTAAATGTGGAACACATGAAACCGATGCGATTTGGATACTCGTCTCTTTATCGGGTTTCTCTTCGGTATGGTGCCCTCACTAAACTCACCGAATTTCGATATTCATCCGATCATTTGTGGTCAAATGAAGACAAAACTAGATGGTCGCTTTTTATACATAAGAATCGTGCTGGTGGATGTATCGAATGGACAATGGAAGGAGATGAAGAACGAAGAAAGAAACAATTATTAGCAAAAAATATTGATCGAACGGTCATTATCCATCTGTCATCAGACGGATTAGCGATGTATATTTGCCAGAAGTGTAATTTGAATGAATTTACTGCAAAGAAAAAAAACAGTGATGTTGTCAGAGCACGCTCTCGGTCAAATTCTTGTGGTCGCCGACGGCCAATACGCCCGTTGTTTAGAGATGAATGTTTACCAAAACGATTTTCTTACGACAAGGATAAACGTTGGAGTACACGGGATGGAATCTATTTTCCGACTGTTCAATTTGAGTTGCGTATCGATGGAAATCAATTAGCCAATGAAAGGGCTCAGGATGCAGTTAGAAAAACATATAAGCAGTTGACAGAGTTCTTTGCTTTACACAATATTGCCATTTGCTACGCAACGATTAACTCAAATAGCGGTCCAAAAATCAATACATTTCCGGATCTACAGTTACCTACTCTTATCATGAGATACTCTTGGCAAATGCTTACAAATATTGGCTACCGTTTACAAGTTCAAATAGATGATGAGTTTTGTCATGGTCTCTGCCAATTGAGTAGAGAAAAATCACCTGCTGATGATCTATTTTATCGTGTATGTGTTTATCTATGGCGACTGTTCACACTTGAGCCGTTTGTCAACTTGTCGGATAAATTACATGATGCAGTAATAGAATCAAAACGAAAGCGAGAATATAGTACTTTTGGATTATACAATAGTTTAGAATCAGAAGGCAACAAAGAGACATATGTACCATCGGTAACATTAACACCAACAACAATTCGAATAAAACCATTGAAATTATGTCGAACAAATCGAGTTCTTCGAGCCACAAGAGAATTCGGTAAAGCATTAGAACATTTTGCTCTTGTCGAAATTCGCGATGAAAATGGTCAACCTTTACAATCATTTCATAGTCTAGACTTGCGTGTGTTTCTTCTTGACTATTTGACAAATGGCTTTACTCTCATGAACACTAATCGATGCTATAAATACTTACATCATTCACAATCACAATTACGTGCCAGTCAGTTTTGGTTTTATTATCACGAGCCAGGTTTGAATAAATCATTTAAAGAAGCATATAGCTGGATGGGAAATTTCAATAAAGAAACAAACATAGCAACATATGCTGCTCGAGTTGCTCTCTGCTTTTCAACAACTACACCGAGCATTGAAGTAATATATGCTTCGTTGTTTTTATTAGTTTATGTCTGATCATGGTCAATATTTCGATCATCTTGTTTAGATTGATCAAAACTGCGTTCACTACCTTCCAGACATCAAGACAAAAGATGGAAAATGGACATTTACAGATGGATGTGGTACCATGTCAGTTAAATTGAGAGATGACGTAAGCATTTCGCACAGATAAAGCTGTTTTTTAAAAGATTGATGAATCTCTGTTACAGATTCAGAAAGAAATTGGCAAACGGCCCTTCAGTGCCGTTCAGTTTCGATATGCAGGTGCTAAAGGTGTTGTCAGCGTTGATCCACAATTAGGACCAGGTTACCACCTAAACATTCGCGGCAGTATGAAAAAATTTGTGAGTAATCATCAACGTTTTGAAGTATGTAAAATTTCTGCACCTCGACCACTCTATCTTAACCGACAAGCCATTCTTCTACTATCGAATCGACAAATTTCCGATAACGTTTTTCTTATGCTTCAACAACGTAATCATTTGGCTCTTATTGGAGCTCTATTAAGAAATAGTGATGCAAGAAAGTTGCTTGATGAGAAGCTACCATATTGGTTTTTGCCGCGTGGTGCAGTCATTGATTTTGTTCGGGAACCATTTTTTCGGCAATTACTTATAGCCGCATGTCTCAGTTCAATACGAGAACTACTTCGACGAACACGTATTCGTGTTTCACGTAACAAAGCACGAAATATGTTTGGTGTCATAGATGAGTACAATGTGTTAAAAACCGACGAAGTTTTTATTCAGTATACTTACATGAGTGATCATGAAGATAAAGATGATCATGAAAAACGTCCAAATACACGAATTCTAAACGATTGTAAAGTGGTTATTACAAAGAATCCTTGTCATCATCCGGGTGATGTTCGAACATTTACGGCTGTTAATCATGATGCACTAAAGCATCTCAAGGATGTTATTGTCTTTTCGCAACAAGGTGATCGTCCGGCATCGAATCAAATCAGTGGATCGGATCTTGACGGTGATGAATATGCAGTCATATGGCATGAAGACCTTGTTCCACTTCGAACTCCCAATGCCGAACCTTATGACTATGATGCACAATCATCACCTCAAGAACTCAATCGTTCTGTGAATCGAAATGATGTAAATCATGTCGTATTGGAAATATCTCAAAGTGATTTTTTGGGACGATTATCTAATCTACATTTGGCCTATGCTGATTTTTACGGAGTAAACAGTAATGAACGACCCAGTGAAGACGTTTTATCGACAATCGAATTAGCCGGAGCAATTAGTAAAGAAGTTGATAGTGGAAAAACTGGAGTGCATCCATTAGATGAAAACAAAATTAGAAGACAAAAAGAAGCACTGGGTAATAAACGACCGGATTTCATGGAAAATGCAAATATGGAAACATATCAATCGGATAAAATACTTGGTGGGTAAACGGAAAGTTCATAATGATAAGTCATGTAGATAAAAATAAAACCATAGTCTATGTAAGACATTTGTTCTCCTATCGCAATTTTTCGAGAAAGATTCATCAAGAATAAGTATAAATCATATATCTTCGATTATAAATTTTAGACAGCCAGTTTATGTTTTGTTAGTAGTTATGGTTATATTAGTGAAATGCTCTGTAATGCTCTTATCGTTTCCAAAGCCAACTGACTCAATCATTATTGTAAGAGTGAACAAAATCAGTATTGTTGAGATTCGATCAGAAGAATCACAAGTAAAAACTATTTACTTAGTGATGTCACACAAAAGAAAGAATAGGAATTTTGAATAGCTAGACTAATAGTTGTTGCTTTGTTGTTTTGCAATGCATATCAAAAATTGTCGAGAAAAAAGTTTAACTTGTTGTTAGCTACCTAGTGGAGAATGAATACGCAATGGATTCACGATGATTATGTCATCGATTTTGAAAATTGGCACTGATTCCAATTATAAAAAATCGCTCTAGTTCAAGGAAACATCTGCTAGTATAAGAAGCTTTAAAGACGCTTGTTAGCGCAGCCCTGGTGGGAGTGAAATGTGGAACTCACATATCTATAGCTTCATAAGGCTAATACAAAATACAGAGAATCTGATATCACGAATTGTTTTGCATTGTTTTTCTCTGATGGGTGCCCACTTTCTCGTTTTCATTGTACGTATTCACTCGATAGTTTCCATTTTTCTTCGTTCATTTTTTCTTGAATTAACATTTTTCGTATTATAAGCATTGAAACAAACGGTAAATAATGCTCTGATAAATGACGATAATATAATGCTGGCTGCTATGTCTATATTGGAGTAATACACTGGTTTCTATGGTTGGTAATGGTGACCGAGGAAGGGGAGGAGCGTCTGGCCCCATCGACTATGTCTGTGACCGGCCATTGAGGGCGAAGCATAAAAAATCTCACTCTTAAACTTCCACTCACTATTCTCTCCGAAAATATTTGTGAGTTATACAGAATATTGTCAGAGATTAGGTGGAAGTGGAAAGAGATGAAAGAATTTTTCTTTTTTTTCGAAGACTCTTATAAAAATTACGCAAATCTGCTTTTGTACTAACAATATTTTAAGATAATGGATTTATTTTTGTGTACGAATTTCATATCTACTTCCCAAGCAGACAAAATTTTTCAAAAACGCGTTAAATTGCCCAAAAAAGGACGGGAAAAAATGACGTGTATGGATGGCGATCGACGTTCCCGAGTGTGAGTTATAAACGCTAATATCCCCAACTTCTTTTGCGTTTAATCGCGTTTTCAGCCAAAAGACGCTTGTAAATGCATAAAAAAAGAGAAATATTGGCCGTCTTATTAATTCTTAAGAACTCTTATTATGATCTCGTCACTTAGAATGACTAAGCAATAAATGACTAGTATTTCTCTTTTATGATGCATTTACAAGCGTCTTTTGCCTGAAAACGCGATTAAAAGCACAAGCAGCTAGGGAAATGAGCGTGTATCACTCACAACCGGGAACGCCGATAGCCATCCAGGCACGTACTTTTTCGGACGCTTAAGCACAGTTATGAAAACTTTTGTCTGCTTCTGCTACAGGAAAACTATATCGTTCATCACGCCGAACGTTACCTGGGTGGAATCGACTTCTTCGACACCATCGTCATTTACGGCATCTACAAGTTCGGACCCCTGAAGATGAAGCAATAGACGATGAAGAGGAACAAGAAGCAAATGTTGATGATGACGATGAACGAAACACGATTACATTAGACGCTTCTCTTCTTCGTGGAAATCCCTCTAATGAACATCGTGTTTTATCGGAAATGGCGTTGCGATTATTTTATGTTTATCGACAAGAAATGCTTGAAATTCTCAGTCTATATGGACTCTCACATGAAAGCGATCTATGGTGTCGAACATCAACGAATAGAGTCGGCGATGAACTGGAAGACACAGCTTTTACTCAACTACAACAGCTCGTCACACGCACGCGGGATGCTTTCTTCTACCGCTTACTATCTTACTGTCCAGAAGAATCAAATACCTGTGATTTACGTACGCCTTTCGAACGCTTATGTCGAAGATGTCAAACTCGACACAATAGCGTAGCAGTTGCATTGTATGAACAGTGTTACAGTGGGCAAAATGGCTCGGAACGAACACCAATTCTAAGCTTGCCATGGTTGTTTGCTACAGCACTCCTACAGAGACAGCAAAGAGAACTACCGAAAACGAAAGGACGAATTTGTGTAGCGATGGAGACTGCACTGGAAGATCTGATTAAAAGGCGTTTATTAAAGTTAGGAGGATTGGCAGTAAGAATAGTTACACCAAACAATCGTGAAGTCGAAGTACAAGGAACTTGGACGATGTGTGTCTTTGTTGAAATTCTTCATTCTTTTCTCCGATCAAAATATTTTACTTCATGGAAGAGAGTACTTGGTTTATTCATATGTAAAATGTATATCCCTGAACAATATCGTGCAAATGATGAATGGTCATTAGTGTTTGATAAGAGAAAACAAGATGATGAATACGCTGCCATACTCTTATCATTCATGTCAAACGAATGGATCGAAAACAATGATGAAACAATGTATTCGTATTTTATTCGATTGCTTGAAATCTGTTTTGATCTCAGTAGAACCATTCCTGATGCTGACAACGATTACCTTAAAATAAGTGAAGAAATCATTCTAATTCTTCAGCGAGTAGCTTTGGACGAACCTCTACTACCCGAACGTCTTAGAAAATGAATTTCGGGAAATCTTCACTTTTTGAAACGTTTACATTCCATTTTATTAAACTACATGTAATTTGAATTTTCGAAGTATGAACACAAAGAATTAGAAAAATATCCATTGTTTTGAAATATAACAATGTTTATTTTTGCACCTTGAAACAATATTTGGTATTCAGCTTCTTCTTAAACAATGGCCTATTCAGTCGACTGAACAGTGAAGCATATGAAGTAACATATGTTTGCTTGTTACTTGCATTGGTGAGTGTTTGAATGTATGAGAAGATGTGCGTGCGAAAACACTCTATGTATGCGTACCGAAACAGAAGATAGCTTGAATATATAGAACAAAAATCTATTGATAATATCAAGTAATCATATGAACTGTCATTGATTCTTTTTCGGTGAATTTCTTCTTCAAATGTCACTTCACATGGCTAAATGTTTCTGGACAAAACTCTATTTTATGGAAGAACCATATAATCATCCGTATTTCTAGATTTCTTATTTGGAAGGTTGTAATGCCTAGGTTTCCTCCTGTTCTCATCATTGTGAATACATCAGTACATTTCGATTAATCTAGATGTAGAAAAATACCGTTTTCGTTATTATCAATTCCTTGTATGGTTCCGATTTGCATGATCTCAATCCAAAAGTATTAATGAAAATCTTCATATTTGTTCTCTGAGACTATCATTACAGTTTTCTTCTGTCTATAGTAGGAACATGACTGGTGATAAGGAAAAAAACTCCACTGAACACTTTCATTCCGTGCTTTCTTAGAAAACTTTGGGAATTCTCTCAACAACTACATTATAGAAAGCAAAACGCAGGCATATTCGACTGTTTTCAAGTTCATTTCATTTAAGTATGTTTCGTTGAAGGCCACTGAAAACAAGCACGTGTATAATTAACGAAATCTGTTACACAAAACTATGAGTACCCCGATAGCACTTCTTCGATGGCGAAATTTCAATTATCCAGCAAGCTCAGTTAGAGTGTCTCGTAAAACCAGTGTGCACTCGCGTTAAACTAATTTTGTAACACACTAGATTTATAAATCACCCAAATTGGCATATTTCTAATTCGATTTTTCTAGTAGCAAAATCTGATTTATTTGATCTTTTAAATAGACTTCAATCAATCAAAAGACATAGCTCTATAAAAAAAATAATGACCAATACTTATGAATCAATTTATAATTAGAAATTTGAAAAAAAACAGTAAAATCTGATTAAAATTCTACTATTTTAATCGAATATCTTCCTAAATATTTTACAGTGCCCATAAACATCGAGACAAACGCATTTACTAAGAATCAAACTATTGTTCTGACATAATGCGAGAAATAAGTTAGAAAATAACATATCATACAGATTATCGCGGTTTCGAGAAGTGGCTGAGATTTCGGGAGACGGTCGGAGATAAAGTTTCAGGAGGAGGAAAAAGTAAAACAATTTAAAATTCGCTTAAACTTCAGTGAGAAGAGACGAAAATTGTTTAGGGTAAGCTTTGTCTCCATCTCTCTCATATGGTCACGATTAGAAACTGAAATTGCATCGAAGCCTAGTCTTAATCTTGGTCATTCCTTGAGAAATCCTGAAAGGTTCTTTCAGGATCCTCAAGCTCAAAGATCTTGTCAAGCTTTTTTCAGGATCCTGTTATAGATCCTGGGAAATCCTATTTTCAAGATTTCTTTAAGTTCTTGCCCAGATAATACTTGACCCAGAAAATTCAGGATCCGATTTATGATCTTGAATAAACCCTGTTAGGATCGTGAATTCTTATATTTGAATAATATCTGGACAGGAATTTGAAGAACTCCTGAGCAGGATGCTGTTCACGATCTTGAGTTAATCGTAGTAGGATCTTGCTCAGGATTTCTTCAAGTACCTGTCCAGATAATATTTAAAGATGAACATTCAGGATCCTAACAGGATTTGCTCAAGATCGTGTACAGGTTCTTGTTCAATATTTACTTGAGTTCCTGCCAAGGCATTCCTAGTGCAATCCTTCTAATTCCTTTAGAAACACTGGAATGAACTTTCCGGATCCTGAATCTCAAAGATCCTGTGAAGTTCTGTTCAGGACTCTATCAAGATATAATCAAGATCCTTTCATGATTATGAGAGAGGGATGTGCCAAGATTTTATCAGATTCTTGTCAAGATCAGGTCAAATATTCGTATCAGGATGCTACCAGGAGTAATAGCCACATCGGACAACGATTTTGGCAAGAATGTAACAAGATCAGTCGTAATACAAAATCAACGACTCCTACAAAACTTCACTCAGGATCTTGTTCAGATCTTTTCAAGAATATGCGCTCTCGAACCTTGCAAGTCAATGCCAGAGCTAATCAAGATCTTGATTAGAAAAAATGAGAATTTAGCAAAGATTTTTATAGGATACTTCTTAGTCTCTTAAGTCAAGTCCATTTTTTTGCCACAAAATTAAAGGATCTTTGATAATTATAAACCTCAAA
>OENT01003025.1:3209-15534 GCA_900239685.1 Rotaria macrura
AACCATTTAGGAAGACAATACGAAACCCTCAAAAGGTTTCGTACAAAACTTTGACTGACTCAAATTGTTTTTAATGGACTCAGGATACTCTTTCAAGTTTTTCGTATTGGTCTGTACCGAACGTAAAATGGTTCAGATAAGTGCAACGAAATCGAAATCTTTTTCGGTTCCGTAGTATATACGAAAACTATTTTCATTCACAGTACTCTTCTGGGTTCGGTAGCGCAGCATTGTCTTTTCAGTGCAGTAGACATTTTGAACGGCTAAGAATAGTGAAGGCAGCAACATAAAACCCATTAGAACAATAGAATTAAGTTGTTGCTGATGTTATTATATGAGTTGCTTAATTGATAAACTATATTGAAAAATTTCATTTTTTCTGTTTTAATTATAGTTTTATCTTCTTTCTTGTAATTGTCTTTTCTACGATCAGGCCCACCCAGAAATGTGCCATTTGTAATGGTCTTCTAATACCATTACATAGTTGAATAATTTGCAGTATAAGTAATGGAATGATGTAGTCATTCTTAAGTAAAATGGTTATCAATAAATATATATTTTGATTTAAGTCTTAAACTGTCTTTTATGTGTGATCGAGAGCTTTTGCTCAACTCAACAATATATGATTAAGTTTTATACGTTTAAAGGCATACAAAAACTTACAATTTGTCACTTACTTCAACACGAAAACATGAGAAAAACGAGAGAAAAAGACAGAAGAAAATGGAAAACGAGAAGATAATTGGCATAGTTGATGACACGTTTTGGCAGCGCAGAGAACAGAATGAAAGTATAAGATATCCTTATTTTGAGAAAACGATGACGAGCAAGATTCTATACGATAGTTTACGATCACTACAATTGTCTTATATTCGTCCTATTCATTCGTGTACACATGAAACTACGCGACGGTAGTTCTGACACCAAATAATGCGCAAAAATACAGTCGTGTAGAACCACCCACAATCGCATACGATGGAGTATACAACATCTTACGCCTGTTGAGATTCTCCTTGTGTGATATACATGCGCAAGAATAGAAAATATCAAAATTAATCAGTTTAAAAGGATAAGGCTCTTATATAAATAAGATTAGAGGATGACAGTTCTTATGACTATTAGTTAACTTTTCTTTATTTGAATTAGAACAAACAGAGGCGTAATTTGAATTTATAAAAGTTGCTAAATGTGAAAGATAAAAATTCTTGCACTGAGTATTCGAGTAGAATTTTCTCACTCACATATATAAATAAAATAGTGGAAATTTAATTGGTGATGTAGAAAATTCTGTGTAATAGTTGGAAAGATATGAGTTTTTGTGGGAAAAATAAATAAAAAGTATCATAAAGACCATGATATCGAATTACAGTTATTAAATACGAGCACCCAAGATCTTATCAGAAGAAAACGACATTATCTTGTATTTAAAATTGTTGTCTTTAGTACGTCTGCACTTTGTATCGTGACTAAGATCTTTCTTACATGATGTTTGTTTATAGGGATGCAGAAGTACGCTTTAACTGCGCCCTCACATATTCTGATTGTGAAAGGAAAAATGTTGAATTATTATTGTTTTTCTTATAATTCTACGAGTCTAGATTCTAAATCTGTTGGAATGGGAATGAGTAATAGCTGACATACATGAACTAAAAGAGCTTGGCGAAAAACTATTATATAAGTAAAATTTTATTGTCACGATAAAAGCTGTTGCATTTTCAACTGATGTAACTGCAGAGAAATCTGCAGCTATTTCATTTATAAAGTAGTCATTCGTAAAATCTTTATAAGGAGACGAAAGTTGTTGTCATCATATCTGTAGTTAATATACTGCAGGTTTAGAGGATAGACCAAAAGAAGGAAAAACTATTGCTATTCAACGCTGTATAGATAATCTTAGTGAACGATATTATGACTGTGCTATAAATGTTATGGAATACTCCGACGATTTTTATTGACAGCTGCTAAACGGCAAAAAATTACGCATTATCAATTTTAGAAATAATAAAAAATATGTCCTTCACAAATCAGAATTCTCTAAAATTTTATCTGCAATATTTCATTTTAATTTTTTTTCGACAGCTTGTCTTTCGATAGTTTCCCTTTCAACATTTCTCCCATCGACATTTCCCCTTTCGACATTTTGCCGGCCAACCGTTATTCTCACGTGATAAAAAATATTGAGACATGTAACCAAAGAACAAACTAAGTGTTTTGTTCTTTGTTTAAAAAGTAGAAATAGACAAAATGTTATCACTCTATTTATACACTTGAAATCTGAGAACAGAATAGATATGATATAGGTATATAAGCAAAAACAAATAGCAATAAAATAAAATTTAATGGCTGAAGTTCCCACATCTCTACCTGTGATTGACATAAGTCCATTCGTTATGAAGGACTCAAATGACAATCATCAACAAGAAGCTGCCTTACGAATTCATGAAGCATGCCACCGTTGGGGTTTTTTCTATGTCAAAAATCATGCTATTTCCATGAAACTACAAGACGAACTGATTGAATTAAGTCGTAAATATTTTTTACAGCCATTAGAAAAAAAGATGGAAATTGCAATGAGTAAAGGTGGTCGAGCTTGGCGGGGTTACTTTCCAGTTGGCAATGAATTAACGAGCGGGAAACCAGATGGTAAAGAAGGTCTCTACTTCGGCAAGGAAATCGATGATCACAATCATCCGAAAATTCTCAATCAAGTACCTTTACATGGGCGCAATCTATTTCCTTCTAGTGGTGATGATGATAAAGAATTTCGCCATGTTGTATTGTCCTATATGACAGCAATGGAAAACCTTGGTCGTTCGATTATGTCTGGCATTGCACGTTCACTTGGCTTAGATGTCAATTGGTTCGATAAAAAATATTTTCTGAATGAACCCACTTGCCTATTTCGTATATTCAATTATCCTGCATCCTTTTGTCAACAAGAAGGAAACGAAAATTTATGGGGAGTTGGTGAGCATACTGATTATGGTATGTTAACAATTCTGTTGCAAGATAATGTCGGAGGTTTACAAGTAAAAATTAATCGAGATGAATGGATGGAAGCCCCACCAATACCTAACACATTCATCTGTAATATAGGTGACATGCTTGATCGAATGACAGGTGGATACTATCGATCTACACCACACCGCGTGCGCAATTTATCTATGACACAGGATCGATTATCATTTCCGTTTTTTCTCGATCCTAACTGGGACACAGAAGTATCACGAGTAACGATAAAAGGAGTACCAACAATCAATGATGACGCTGAGCACCGATGGGACAAAGCTAGTGTACACTCATTTAGTGGAACATACGGAGAATATCTATTGGAAAAAGTCAGTCGAGTATTTCCAAATCTTGCTGAAGAACAGATTATGATTGGACCGAATTTATATTAAGTTATGTATCAAATGAACATGCTCCATTCTAGGTCAAACGGCTGTAATTGTCTTTATTGCCTTGAATTATTTTCATGCGATTCATTTTTTGCTCCTTCAATAATCATAGAAATACTAGGCAATGCCAACTCAGTTAATCTATTCCGCATAATGTTTATCATCATGCATTTATCGAAAGCCAATTACTGTAGACATAGAAAAAAAAACATTTTTCATCAAATATAATAAAATATTTAGCTGCATCAGAACAGATTATTCATGAAAGTTTGTTTTTTGATGATTCGAGAAATTTCAGTTAGATCAAGCGAAAAATTGATTGAAATGATATGTCTAAGTTGATCGATATGAGACTCGGAACTCGTCGAAATTTGTGAGATGGACATGGTGTTGGATCCCTGAGATTGGAATCCGATTGTATCCTACTGAGATTACGTGTAGAATTGCCACTGAAGAAATTTGAAGAAACCCAATATTCGTATACAAGAGGAATACAACTGACGTATTCCCGTCGAACCCTATGATAATAAGTTTCAGGAATCCTATTGTCAAAAAAAAATAAAGTCCGATGGTAGTATTTTCTAGGAATTCTAATAGAGGAGATCGACTGGATCCTTCATTCAAGACTTCACCGGAGCCGAAAGCGGGACTCTGATTTCATTTTTACACTGGTCCTACCGGATTTTATAGTGTTACAAAAGTTTCCTATCAGAGATGCAACCGTTGAAATTCGGCTCATTCTTGTAGTAAACAATAGTAGGACTTCATCGGACTCGGGTGGAGCTCACAGAATGCTAGGAACGCCCAGTTGCTCGTTGCTTTGATCATAATTACTGAAAATGAATCACACTACACTAACGATTTATGTGTATGAATACTTACTTATTTAAGCCACAGAAATCTTCAATCTATTGAAACTTTATTCCGCTCAGACTGAAACATTGATGCATCTTGCCGTAATCGAAAACGATCAGCTTTCAGAGGTATAAATATGAGCAAATACCGAGACAACAATTAAGACCAAAATCTTTCTCACAACGAGCATATAGCAACAGCACTGGAGACACTAGAATCAAATATTTCCAAAACTACTTTCTTCAACCTCCTTCCAACTCCTTAATCTATACTATCCAAAATAATCCATTTCATCAGACAGCAAGTAAGCCGCATATGCTTCCATTACTATTTCGCAACGCATTAGCACTTGAAAACGGCGCACACGAAAATTCTTCTCAAAACCAACAATCTAACGTCGATTATCAGTAATATGCGAACAAATCCGTGAAAAAAGCTTAAAATCCAGTTAATACTCATCCTGATCTTGCTTCAAGTACTCTATTTCACATTTCTCATACTACGTGCTTCGCATAGCTTGCCATATGAGTTGCTGTGATTCATTCGAAAGAACTATCTACAAGTATCCCGGAATAACACGCTATTTTCCAGGAATCTCTTCTGATTTGCTGGTGAAGGTATGAACGCAATCGTACATTTTGAAAGGAGCCCAGAGAGGAGTTCTGCAGAATTTAGTTATAGATTGATTTATTCTGATTCCAATATGTGGCGTCCCACAATAGCACCAATAATCAAAAACACACTGAAACATATATAATCAAGTCAAATGTCAAAGTCACACATATCCCATCTTCTGATCTATTAGAATCATTCGAGAAAAGCCACATTTCTAGTTAAACAGTGGTGAATTTTCTGATATTTTCTATTGACTAGTACTTCTCAATATTATAATATAGGACGGATCCTTCCATGGTCGAGCCCGGTTTCACAATTAGATTTATTGTTTGGTTGAAATCTCTACTTTAATTTGTTTTTATCAGACCGCAATCCACAAATATGCTCTCTCTCATCCTGCTGTGGTTGATTTCCAGTTGAATGAATACGATACTAGATCTCACTGGTTGGTATCAGATCTGATCATCTGAAAAGATATGATGGCATTCTGGGAGATGGCTCTAGAAACGAATCTGACAGATGAATCTATTTTCTTAATTAGAAATTTATTGGTTCCTGATCAGATTTGTGGAAGTGGGCCAAAATGCTCGCTTGATATTCCATCAAATCCCTATAAAAGGATCCGATAACATCCAACACTAGGGTTCGAATGTTATTCCATGCCCCGAATTCCTGTTGGATTTTGTTGATTTTATATAAAAGCCCTCCAAGGTCGAAAGATTTCGTCCATAGTACAAGATCTTACATGCACAAGGTAAGATCTTATGTCAGACGTTTTGACTTGGACCCAGGTCGAAAACTCTGACACAAGATCTTATGAATAACATACAAGATCTTGGAATATGGGTGAAATCTGACAAGAATCTGACAAAAAATCGTAGTCTCTGAGATCTTGCATCAGATCTCACAGTCAGATTCTGGAAAGATCTTGTAAATGTGTATGATCTTTCAAGAATCTGAATGTCTGATCTGATGCAAGATCTTAGAGACTACGATTTTCATACGATTTTTCGTCTGATCTTACAAGATCATACAAGATCAGATGCAGAATCTTATCAGATCTTAACATATGGTTGTTTGCCCTGGGGATGTTTAACTTCCCCTTCATGTAGCAAAATCTTGTCCGTCCGACTATCTGTCTTTGCAAAAATATGTTCATAAAACATTTTGCCCATACGAAAATCAGTTGTACTCCTCTCACACGGAGAAGAGTTTATTCTTGTATTAACGACACTTGTTAATTTTCTTTCATCGATCATAGACTCTAATACTTTTACCATTAAATCCAATCTAGAATCCTGAGACTGCTACTGAAGTTATGATATCGACGAACAATTAAGTAGGATCTTGTAAGAAGCAAATAGAAACCACAGTATTTGAATTCGTACCGGTTCTGATAGAATAATATCATTAGAATTCATAGGAATTCGAATCTTATAAGATTTTATGTCAGACTTATTCCATTGGGTGTTGTCAGTTCTTCTTATTATTCACTTAATGAATCTGCTTTCGGTATTAAATTGTTTGATTCTTAATCGAATTAAGCGTCATATATAGAACAGATTGAACGAAATATATGAAATACGATTGACTGCTAGTGACATCAAAATGCTTGTACAAGATCTATAATATCGATGTTTACACACATCAAGTAAGTGCGAGACTTCTTTCGTAAAACATAATATTACGTTTAACCACTCCGTGGTACGTATAACTAGCGACAACAAAAACACATTGGATGAATTTTGATTGGTCATTTTATTTGAATAACTTATTGTTCTTTGTTTATTACAATTGATTTGACGTCTTAAAGAGAACTGCTTCGTTTACTTTTTTAGGACTAATGGAGGCCAGTCATCTTTTACACAGCGGTTATTTTAATGAAACTCTTCGTTCATGGCATGGTTCAAATACGTTGCTTAGCATAACACAATTAATTTATCCAGTATTTGTTACGGACCTTGTTCCTGATGATGCAAGTGAAGAAATTCCGAATTTTCCCGATCAACATCGCTATGGTGTTAACGCCCTCATCGATCATTTATCGCCATTAGTTGATAAAGGTTTAAGAACAGTACTATTGTTTGGTGTAACAAAGAGTTCAAATAAAAATGCAACTGGTGAATATGCATCATCAAAGGATTCACCTGTTCGACGATGTATACCTTTGCTTCGTTCAAAATTTCCGAAATTAACCATAGCTGTTGATCTTTGTTTGTGTGGTTATACATCACATGGACATTGCGGAATACTTAAAGCTGATGGTACAATTGACAATCAGCCATCGATTGAACGTTTAGCTGAAATAGCACTTTGTTTTGCTACTGATGGTGCACAAATTATAGCTCCATCCGACATGATGGATGGACGAATAGATTCAATAAAAAAGATCTTATTAGCAAATAATTTAGCAAGTTCAGTTGCGGTGCTCTCTTATTCTTCAAAATTTGCTTCATGTTTTTACGGTCCTTTTCGTGATGCCGCTCAATCAGCGCCATCGGCAGGTAATCGTCGTGCGTATCAATTACCTGTTGTATCAGCTGGTCTTGCTATTCGAGCTGCTGAACGTGATGTTATGGAAGGTGCTGATATGTTAATGGTTAAACCTGGTGGCCCTTTCTTAGATATAATCAAAGAAGTTAAACAACGTTTCCCTCATCATCCCTTAGCAGTCTATCAAGTATCTGGCGAATATGCAATGTTATGGCATGCAGCCCATGCGAATGCTTTTGATTTACGAGCAGCAGTTATCGAAAGTTTAATTGGAATGAGACGTGCAGGTGCTGATATTCTTATCACTTATTTTACACCTCAACTTCTTGATTGGTTGAAAGAAAATCAACAGTACTAGACCTGATTGATTTTATCGAAAACCTTTACTTCATTTATGGCTATCTACTTGAATTTTATTTAGATATATGCTAGCGGATCCATCCTGAGAAGTAATCTTCTATTTTCATAGTGTACTATTTGTTCTTGATTTCGTCCATTTCGATATTCATTCTTCTCTTTCTTTTTCCCATTGATATGATGTCTTTTTTTTTCTCGATGCAATACCTTTCGATCACATTATTTTCTCTTTGTTATATTCGTTTTGTCTTGCGTTTACCCTGGAAATGTGGAATGATGTGTACACACGCATTTTTTCTATTCCAGTCGGTCGAATTCAGTATGCTGGTTGTGTGCATGTGTTTTTGCACACTTCTATTAGATGAAATAAAAGAAACATCAAACCAACAGTCTTAGTCCTAATAACCATGTCAAGAAGATATTCGGAATTTTTCGGCCGTGTATAGTTTACAGAAATATTTAGACTTTAATTCATATGGACAGAATTTTACAGACAGTAATTTCTTATAGATTAATCATCATCTAAGTTAATTATGTCAAAATTCATGTTTCGTCAACAGCAAACACGTGGTCGTGGTGGCCGAGGTAAAACTTTGACTCAAACAAGAAAGAATTTAATTTTTTCCTTTTGTTCTAGGTAGTACTTTTGGTTTAGGAAATCGTGGCAGTAACCGTGGTGGTAGTTTTCATGGTGGCAGAGGTCTAAGTCCAGGTAGTTTTCAAGGTGGCAACCGTGGTAACAGAAAATCCAATGATGCTCAGCGTGAATTTATGACAGATAGCATTTATGTTGGTCTACTGCCTACTGATATTACAGAAAACGATTTAAAAAACTTGTTTCCAAAAGCGAAAAAAGTTACATTGATACCAGCTGAAGGAAAAAAAACAGGGTAACTTTATTCCCAAACAGATCTTTCTTTCTATTTTAATGTAATTCTTATTTAGTCATGCTTTTCTTTCTTTTCCTGATAATGCTTCAGCGGCTACTGCTGTTAAACAAGGAGTTATCTATAAAAAAGCTCAGCTTAAAGTAGCTTTCCAAACAAAACGTCCTGAACCACAAAAGCGATCATCGAGCATCAACGATAATGCTGGTGATCATTGACTTCGATTTTAAATCTAGGATATATATATATATGTATTCCATGATAGGTCCAAAAACGAAAAAACTCAAAACTGACACGACAGAAGGAAAAGGGCTCACAGCTAATACTAATGCTCAAAAAAAGGATAAAAAAGCAGCTGATTCTGAAGAAGAAGATGACGATGATGAATCTGTAAGTAGTGAGTGTTCGTTTTGAAGCATTCGTATATTTATTGAAATTGTTCAGATGGATTTCGATGTCGATGATGATTCAGATGATGATGACCACGATGATGATGAAGAATCAGATCAAGATGATGAACAGGAAGAAAAAATTCGAAAAACCGTGGCTAAAATGATTGGTGGAGGAAAATCCGCATCTTCAAAAGAAACAGTTATTAAAAAAGTTGTAGATGACGGCGATGATGAATCTGTATGTTGACTTTCATATAAATACTTGACTAATAGCGTTTTGAAAGGATGACGATGATGAAGACGACGAGGAAGAGGACGACGTCGATGATGATGATGATGTAAATATTCACTGAATTTTTCCTTAAAATGTCAGGTTAATTTGTTTAGAAAGCGAATGAGAAGTCATCTAAATTACAGAAAACAACACAATCAACAGTAAAACAAATAACATCTGTAGTTAGTCAAGATAAAGTAAAAGGCAAAATGTCTTCTACTAAATCGTTTGCGGCTGATGATTTATCTCAGAAAAACATCAAGTCTAGTATGCTTCAATAACATGACTCATGCTTATCATTACTATTGCATTTGGATACATTCTAGATCAAACTGAATCCAATAAATCAACTTTGTTTAACGTCCAAAAACGGCCAGTTGATACTTCTGATAAATCCAGTGAGTGTTTCTTAGATATCTTTCTGATTATTGTTTAATCGAAATGTTCTAGTTCCTCAGGCAAAAAAAAATAAAAATGATTTAGTAACCGGTGGCAAAAACATTACTGTTAATAAGAATGTTGCGAAAAGAAATCCAAATAAATTTGGCGCCGATGATCACACTGATGACGATCATAATGATACTGATGATGATGATGATGATGATGATGATGATGATGATGATGATGATGATGATGATGATGATGATGATGATGATACTGAGGATGATGATACTGAGGATGATGATACTGAGGATGATGATCACATACCGAAAAAAATAGTCCCTAAATCGTCTTCTACTGTTAAACAAGTGAGATCGTCGAAGTCTAGATTTTTTAATAATTGATTGTTATGTTTAGGCAAAGATATCGTTTGCTGAAGATGATGACGACGATGATAGTGATGATGAATCGGTGAGTGAAAGCGTTAAAATAAAATATGTATCCAGAGTAAATTTCACAATCTCTTGAACATGAACCCATTGCTAAACATTATGAAATTTTAATAAGTTTTCTTTCGGACTCAGTAACATCGACGCAGAAATCAGACTATCGTTAAAAACATTTATCGGTCATGCTATAATCATGATTATCTTTTTTCAGAATGACGATGAACATGCAGTAAAAAAGCCTACAAAATCCATCCTCAAACCAACATCTTTTTCAAAAGAAGTAGATTATAGTCAATATAAGTTTTTCTCTAATCATGTTAATACTTAGATCAAACCTTTTTCCAAACCACCAAAAATCCCTGAAGAGTACGACGAGGATGACGATGACGATGACGACGATACTGATAACGATGAGGATGTTGACGACACCGACAACGATGATGATGAAGATGAAGAAACACCGAAGCAGAAAGTTGTCAAGTCAACAGTTACTGCAAAATCAGTGAGTTGAAAAAGGAAAGTTTTCCTCAATGCTGGGTGCTATATTTAGGCAAAGATATCGTTAGTTCAAGATGATGACGATAGTGATAATGATGAAAAGTTGAAGAAACCGGTCATCCGATCATCTTCTACTGTCAAACCAGTGAGATCACAGACGCAGCTTTTCTCTTATTATTCACTATCATGTTTAGGCAAAGATGTGGGTTGCTCATGATGACGACGATAGTGAGGACGATGACGATGGTGAATCCGTAAGTAAAGAAGAGAAAATGAACTCTGTGTCAAATTTAAACGTCAAACTATTTCGAAATTTCGACTGTGCACCCTAAACCCATGAAAATGTCACATGAGTAGCTATGGAATCCGTATCTTGTTTCCATACTCAATTTTGCCAAAAACCAGAGCGAAAAACAAATGTATTTGTATACTGTCGATTCTTCTTTTTAGGATGATGATGAAGTAAAAAAAACAGTAAAATCCATTCTCAAACAAAAGCCTCCTTCAAACCAAGTAAAAACTAAAACATTTTTACTCTAAAAATATTCCGTTGAACTATAGAGCAAATTAGCTTCATTTCCCAAGGATGACGAAGACGAAGATGACGAGGATGAAGATGTAAGTGAAAATCATTTTCGAATTTTTTTTTTAAAACTTATGTCTTTTAGGATGACGACGAGAAAGAAATTTCTTTGCCAAAATCTAAACCAGGAGTAAAAAAGTCATCCTCAATTACATCTACTTCTAAACCAAACCTAACAGCTAAAACGACTAACTCTGAGTCTAAAACAACAACATTAGAAAAGCAAAAAACGTCTGGGGCTGTACGTACCAAGCCGGAGACATCAACTAAGCCACTTGATAAAACTCAATTGTATATTAATTCGATAAAAGAAAGTATTACTGTATCTGATATGAAATCACTATACCCACAAGCCAAATCAGTTAAAATGCAAAAGCGAAAAGTTGGTCCGAATCATAAAGTTATGCAGTAAGTCATACTCATGTCAGTTTTATTTTGGGAGCCTTTTTATTCTTTTAGATTTGCTTTTGTTACATTTGAAAATGAATCAGATTGTACTGATGCATTCAAAGCTCATACAAAAATTGGAGGTGAAAAAGTAAATGTTTCCTTTGCATTTGCAAAAGTCGATAAGCAAACAAAAGCAATAAACAGTACTATGAATAAAAGTCCAGACAAGAAACAGCAAACAACCAAGGTCGACACTGCAAGTGAAAAACAGACAAGTTCAACTGAAAATACAAATAAAAAGCAACAGATGAAACCAGGTTCGTTTCCTAGTTTGTCTTGTTTTTCATTGTAATACTGCTTCGTTCTTTTTTTTTCAGTGGAAAAACAAATTGTGACTGATTCAATATATATTGGTCAATTACCTGAAGGTGTTGAAGAATCTGATATAAAAAAACTTTTCCCAAAATCAACTAAAATTCAATTAATATCAGCCAAGAAAAACAATAAAGGTGTTCGACCAGGTTTTGCTTTTGTTACATTTCCTGATGATACTTCAGCAGCTGCTGCTATCAAGCTGGGTTCTTCATTGAAATTGAAAAATACACAATTAAAAGTAGCTTACCGAACGAAACGAGCAGCATCAACAACAAGTTAATCATGCAGAACTATTATTATTATTATCTTCATTAGTAGAAGATATGCAGCGAATGTATTGATTGAAACTATTTGAGTGGTCATTTTTTTTTCATTTAC